>PISX010004064.1:0-128658 GCA_004024625.1 Mellivora capensis | reverse complement strand
AACATTGGGGTACAGATGGCCCTTCTTTTCACTACATCTGTATCTTTGGGGTAAATACCCAGTAGTGCAATTGCAGGGTCATAGGGAAGCTCTATTTTTAATTTCTTGAGGAATCTCCACACTGTTCTCCAAAGTGGCTGCACCAACTTGCATTCCCACCAACAGTGTAAGAGGGTTCCCCTTTCTCCACATCCTCTCCTCAGTTTTTACAGCTCTCCAGCTGCAGATGAGAACCTCTTTATAAGATTCCAAAGAGATCTCCTCACTCTTTTTTTTTAAATAATTTTTAAGATTATTTATTTATTTATTTGACACACAGAGATCACAGGTAGGCAGAGATGCAGGCAGAGAGAAAGAGAGGGAAGCAGGCTTTTGCTGAGCAGAAAGCCCAATGCGGGGCTCAATCCCAGGACCCTGAGATCATGACCTGAGCCAAAGGCAGAGACTTAACCCACTGAGCCCCCAGGCGCCCCTCCTCACTCTTACTTTTTTAAAAAAGTATTATTTTTCACCCTAATTTGTCTTTGTCTTTTTCACTGTATCAATGACACTTAGCAAGAGCCATTTCCTTCCACTATTCTGATGATTTCTATTTCTACTAAACCTCTGAAGGGCCTTAATAGTATATTTGCTATGACATTCCCTTCTGCTAGTATTCCCCACACTGTTCCCAGCCGGTATAATGTTTTAATACTTGCATTACTATACCATGCTGTGCTACACCAACAACCACTGACAGAGTTCTCTTTGCCAGCTGACTCACACACCACTCGGCTCCAAAAGGCCATGTTACAGTTCGTGTGCTAAACCTCTCCCAGCTCCCAACTCTTTTCGTTGAGATTCCCCAGGACACTTTTTTAGAGATGAGATTTTTGTTTTGTTTTGTTTTGTTTTAGAGAGAGAACTGGTTGTGAAATACTCAGGGAACAATATCTGTAATGGAGTGAAGGAAAGAGAAATGGCCAGAGACCGTTTTAGCTATGATGTGTTTATAAAAAATTTTAGACATTACCACAGTATATCTGTCTATTAGACAGATATTCAAGTACCTATTGTATAGGAATATACAAATACGATATAATGACTCAACAATTCTATAAATTGACCTCAATCAATTGTACTCTTAAAACTAAAATAACACTTTATGTTAATATATTTCAATAAAAAGAGATTGATTAAAGTCATATTTAAATATATATATATATATATATATATATATAAGTTTTATACTCAGAGATACCTGCAAACATACTCCTTTATTTAATAGGTGAATGAAGAAACTCATATAAATATATTTTGAATAATGTTATAGCACCATAACTATGCATATAAGAACAGTTTTTGAAAATATAAAATCACTATGATTTGCAGGCAGTGGACAATTTATATAACAACTCTATTACCAGGTAGTTTTAAAATTCCAGTGGCAAAAGAGAAAAAATTCCAGTCAGGAAAAACTTGACCTAAAACTTTATGAAACATATATATTACACATCATTATATAATATTTATATGTTTGTATGTATTTATTTTACTTTATCTGAATAAGGAGTAAGAACAGAAATGGGAGTTAATTTCATGTTCAAGCAATGATTACTTCTGAGGAGAGATTTAGTTTAATATATGGTAGTATCTTGAGGAGAGAAGTGTTCATCAGTTATGTTGTCATTACAGGCACTAGTTTTCTCATTTGCCTCTGATGTCCTCACTCATTCAACTAATTACATTTGTAGATTATCTTCTCGCCAAGCTCGTTTCTGGGGATTCCAAGGTGATCTGGGCACAGCATTTCCCACATGCTCAAATTTACATCGAGGAGATAGACTGATGATATTTTTTAAAAGATTATTTATTTATTTATTAGACAGACAGAGATCCCAAGTAGGCAGAGAGGCAGGCAGAGAGAGAGAGCAAGAGGGTCTGCTCCTGCTGAGCAGAGAGCCTGATGCGGGGCTCGATCCCAGGACCCTGAGATCATGACCTAAGCTGAAGGCAGAGGCTTAACCCATGAGCCACCCAGGTGCCCCTAGAGTGATAATTTTTAAAAAAATTAATACCACACAAATGGCATAAAAGAAATATGAATGAATGGAGACCCAAAGATGGAGTAGATGGAGTAGCCGTTATTTCTACACTACAGAAGGAAAAAAAATCTTAATGATGTTTAGTCTGTTATTAGGAATAAATAGCAGCTTGCCAACAATCAAAGTATTGAAGTTCATTCTATAGTACATGTTTATAAATGTTGACAATTTTTGTACTTGGAGTGCTTGGTATACGTGTGGAAAGATGTGAAATGGTTAAAATAGAGACTGGAGTTTTGTTCTCAGAGTAGGAAGGACAGTTTAATTTCAAATCATAGATTTAGATTTTGTTCCGTGAATGGTAGTAGTAAATAGCGTATTTTTGTTGTTGTTGTTTTGTTTTTTTCAGGAGCTGAGTAACACAGTTGAGCTTAATTTTTAGAAAGGTTAATTCTGGGTATTATAAGTAGGGATGAATATGGTCAGAGTCATGTGCATTATTTAGAAAACAGATGCTATAGCTGATGACAAATAAAATAGCCCAGTAATAAGGTAGTGGTAGGCCACTAGAAAGAACTATCAAACTTCTATTTTTTTTTTAAATTATTTTTAATTTGAGAGAGTGAAAGAGAATGAGCTAAGAGGGAGAGGGGCAGAGGAGAAGGAGAAAGAGAATCTCCAGCAGACGACCTGCTGAGCACGGAGCCCAGCAGGGTGCTTGATCTCACCATCATAAGATCATGACCCTGAGATCATGATCTGAGCAGAAATCAGGAGTCAGAAGCTTAACTGACTAAGCCACCCAGGCACCCCCTAGAAAGAACTATCTAAGAAAATATTAATAGACTTAATAGAATGAAACTTAAGAATGTGATGGAATTTAATTTGAGAACTATGTTTTTCATGGTGTTTTATTTATGTTTTTTTTCATGTGTTAACTATAGGGTTACCTTCATGAGTAGAGTGTCAGAGGGTAGACAGATGGACAATGAGTAGACTGAATAATGGCCACTTAAGATATCTAGGATCTAATCCCCGAAACTGAGAACACTACTTTATATGGTAATGGGGACTTTGTATATATGATTAAATTAAATATCTTGAGATGAGATAGTTGTCCTGGATTATCTGGATAGGTCCTACATGTATCACAAGCATCTAAGGAGACAGAGATTTGAAGACAAAAGAAGGCAGTGTAAGAATTAAAGCACTATGCCACAGTGTTGACTTTAAAGATAAAGGAAAGGAGCCCTAAGTCTAGGAAGCAGCTCTATAAATGGAAAAGGCAAAAAATATATTCTCCCCTAGAGTCTCCAAGGGAGCCCACATTACATGATCTGTAACACACATAACATCTTACACAAAAAGGCCTATAGACAATAGGTATTTTAATGTTCCTTTGTTGTCAGTACTATATGTATATGTCCCTATAAGAACATCATAGTAATTTTCAGGCAAATATTCAAGCAGTAATATTTTGTCCGTTCTTTCACTGAAGTATTACAAACACCTAGCATGCCATTCATATCATACACTTACAGTAAATATTGTGGAATTAAGAAAAACATTGTATGAATTTTTAAAAGATTTTATTTTTTATTTGACAGAGATCAGAAATAGGCAGAGAGGCAGGCAGAGAGAGAGGAGGAAGCAGGCTCCCTGCCCAGCAGAGAGCCCGATGCAGGGCTCGATCCCAGGACCCCAGAATCATGACCTGAGCTGAAGGCAGAGGCTTTAACCCACTGTGCCACCCAGATGCCCCTGTATAAATTTTTTTTATTTCTCTTGTATTTTTCTTTATCAATATTATAATGATATGATTTAACAGTATTTGCTACTCTCGAGCATAAGGATAAACAGTTTTATGTAGAATTCATTTCTGTGAGTTCAACTGTTATTAGTATTATTAATATAAGCTTTCCATGCTCTTGCTTCTTAGAGAAAAGGTCTAATTTTATATCTTTGCATCTGCTCCAGAGCAAAGGATAAAACTCATGTTTTGGAGAATGTTTTGCTACTGCTTATCACTGTGATAAGAAATTTCCCATTCTCGGGAGAAGATATTTGCAAATGACATATCAGATAAAGGGCTAGTGTCCAAAATCTATAAAGAACTTAGCAAACTCAACACCCAAAGAACAAATAATCCAATCAAGAAAAGGGCAGAGGACATGAACAGACATTTCTGCAAAGAAGACATCCAGATGGCCAATAGACACATGAAAAAGTGCTCCACATCACTCGGCATCAGGGAAATACAAATCAAAACCACAATGAGATACCACCTCATACCAGTCAGAATGCCTAAAATTAACAAGTCAGGAAATGACAGATGCTGGTGAGGATGTGGAGAAAGGGGAACCCTCCTACACTGTTGGTGGGAATGCAAGCTGGTGCAACTGCTCTGGAAAACAGTATGGAGGTTCCTCAAAAAGTTGAAAATACCCTATGACCCAGCAATTGCACCCCTGGGTATTTACCCTAAAGATACAAACGTATTGATCCAAAGTGGCACGTGCACCCGAATGTTTATAGCAGCAATGTTTACAATAGCCAAACTATGGAAAGAACCTAGATGTCCATGAACAGATGAATGGATAAAGAAGAAGTGGTATATATATATACAATGGAATACTATGCAGCCATCAAAAGAAATGAAATCTTGCCATTTGTGATGACGTGGATGGAAGTAAAGGGTATCATGTTTAGTGAAATAAGTCAATCAGAGAAAGACAACTATCATATGATCTCCCTGATATGAGAAAGTGGAGATGCAACATGGGGGGTTTGGAGGGTAGGAAAAGAAGAAAAGAAACAAGATGAGGTTGGGAGGGAGACAAACCATAAGTGACTCTTAATCTCACAAAACAAACTGAAGGTTTCTGGGGAGAGGGGGGTAAGGAGAGGGGGGTGGGGTTATGGACATTGGGGAGGGTATGTGCTATGGTGAGTGCTGTGAAGTGTGTAAACCTGGCAATTCACATAACTGTACCCCTGGGGATAAAAATTCATTATATGTTTATTAAAAAATAAAAAAATAATAAAAAAAAGAAATTTCTCATTCTTCTTGCTAAATCTGAAATGTTTAATCAACAAATATTGAATAAAAATTATCACATTTGAATAATCTCAGTGGAAGGGAAATAAGTCAATATATTTATTATGATTTAACATAAGATTTGATATTAATACATTGCTTTAATAACACAAAGCTGTAAAATGGACAACAGTTCAATGAAATCAATTGAAAAAGTTGAGAGATATTTTCTTTAACGAATAAAAAACACTTCACAGACTTTAATTTTTTTTATTATTTTTTTTATAAACATATAATGTATTTTTATCCCCAGGAGTACAGGTCTGTGAATCGCCAGGTTTACACACTTCACAACACTCACCATAGCACATACCCTCCCCAATATCCATTACCCCACCCCCCTCTACCGATCCCCCTCCCCCCAGCAACCCTCAGTTTGTTTTGTGAGATTAAGAGTCACTTATGGTTTCAGACATTTAATTATAAACAAACTTAATTTCTTTAAAAGAAAAGAAGAGGGATGTTAGAGATAATAACTATTTCCAAATTAAATGGTTGAACTAAAAATTTATTTATAATTTATATGAATGCATACTATTTTGAGAACCTTATTTAAAAACCCACTAAGGAAAAAAAATTAGTATTTTATTTATTTATTTGACAGAGACACAGCAAGAGAGGGAGCACAAGCAGAGTAGGAGAGGGAGAAGCAGTCTCCCCACCGAGCAGGGAGCCCAATGCAGGGCTCAATTCTAGGATTCTGGGATCACGACTTGAGCTGAAGGCAAAACTTTAATGACTGAGCCACCCAGGCGCCAAGAAAAATTTTTTTAATTGTAAACTCCAGACAAGATCAGGCATAATCAGTGTGGTATGGCTGTAGACATCAAATGATACATACCTAATTTTCAAACTTTTGGAAGTTTCTATATTGAGTCTGTATTAATAATGATAATTATAAAAGATATGATTTATAGAGAAGTTGTAGATGTCATATTTGTGAAAATCATTTAATAACCATACTTCTTAAGCTTATTAACAGAAGGTAATAACCTCTTTTGCTTAAAAGTTCATTCATGCATATTTCAACCAATGCAAAACGAGTATAACTAGGGGTGCCTGGGTGGCTCAGTGGGTTAAGCCTCTGCCTTCAGCTAAGGTCGTGATCTCAGGGTTCTGGGATAGAGCCCCGCATTGGGCTCTCTGCTCAGGGGGGAGCCTGCTTCCCCCGTTCTCTCTGACTGCTTCTCTACCTACTTGTGATCTCTCTCTCTCTCTGTCAAATAAATAAATAAAATCTTTTTTTAAAGGAGTATAAGTAAAAAAAAGATATGACATAAAAGTACATCATATATTACAATTTAAAATCTGTAGTTTGTTTTCTAAAGGAATATTTTACTGTTAGTCACTGACGTTTTTTGTGTTTGTTGTAAATAATGAATTATTAATGAATTTGTGGTATAAAAGAAAGAAATCCTATTGCAATCATCTGACAAGAGTGAATGGTAATAGAACTTAAAAGATTTGAAAAGTGAACCTGAAATCTGTTTGAACATACCAATTATGATTTTCTTCTTGATAGGTCCCCATAGCTACAGTTAGAAATAGATGTGAGTTCCTTCCTCTACTTCATCACTACTGGGTTATAATCAAATCAAGCAAGGCTGAATTGTTATCATTCTGGCATTTCTTACATTAATTATGTCCCCACTTTGTATCTTTTGCTGGGCTCAGAAATTACATGCATTAGATTTTCTCTTAGGCAATTGTGACAGTATTTCCAGCCATTGGGCTAATTTGCGCTATCTTTCAGAGTCATGTGAATGGAAAACCTCTGAACAAGAAAAGGAGCACAGGATAATTTAGTTAACCAGGATTATCATTTCTGTGACTTCAGGCACAGGGCTCCCTACACTTGGTCATGAAGGAGCATTTTAGAGATGCCTGTAAAATATTTAATCAGTTCCTGTATCTTCAATAATAATTTCATTAATGGATTCCTATTTTTAACTTACATTAACTTAAAAAGCATCTGGTGTTGGTCAGAGATAAAGTTAACTGAAGTACTTGCAGAAACCATCTTTGGAATGTAGGCTTTCTAATCAGAGTATTAGGTTTCCAAACTGAGAGTTTTTGCCAAAGGAAAAATATTCTAGGGCGGCACTCAGAATTACACACACACACACACACACACATCATATCACAGAAAAGCTATTCAAACAGACCTGAGGACAGTAACAGAGTACCAAGGAGACATGTATAATAGGAGGGCCAAGTGGACATAATTTTCAGCTTCAGTCAGCTAATTAAAATTAGAGAAATTTGTTATATTGCCACAAATTTATACACCACATACATCAACTCAATTGTTTTCCTTGTTGTCTTCTCAAGGAATGTATTCAGAATTTGATGCCCTTTTCTAGTCTATTATAATTTGGAGTCACGATAAAGAAATAAAAATATTATAATTAAAATAAACCTATAATTCTTATATACCAATTGGTATAAGTATCCCATTTTAGGAAATGCTGTATGATAATCTTTAGTCTGGAAAATGAGAAAAGAGAACTAGTGATTTGGTCAAATATACTTGGAGAACAGGAGTACTAAATGAGCAGTACTGATAAAAGTAGAAGAGCAAATAGAATAGAAATGAAGGGTTAGAAGAGATGAGAGCATAAGAGATGGTTCCAAAGGTTGTAATATCATGATTTGAGGTATTGGAGGTTCAAAATGCCTAAGTGAAAATGAGAGCTAAGTTATGGTTCTGATTTTGGTTTATGATTATGCTTCAGTGGAAGTGAAGACTAAGAACTCTAGGTTGATGTTTTCACAGTGCTCAGTGATTGATGGGACGGTAATTATAATGATAACTAAATTATAATGAATTTTTAATATATGAGTATACAGGAAAGCCCTTAAAAATATATCCCCCAAATAATCCTATTCTAAGCCCAGTTTTATAAATGATAAAATAGGTTTAAGTAAATTATGCAATGGCAAACGGACAGAAGATAGAAGTTGGGTTGCCACTCAAGTCCAATGAGCACTGAAAATGGTATTATTAGATTGAAAATGGGGAGAAGCTAAATAATGCAATAAAATGAATAGAATATGTAAAAATTTCTTATAAGTTCACTTTGGACTTCTATTACTCTAACAAAGAGACATGAATCTTTAGTATCATTGTTAGCTTATAGGTGACTCAGGGGTGACTATTATAGCTCCCATGGACCTGTTGAGTGTTTTACACAGGAATTTTTAGGGACTCTTGGGTGGCTCAGACAGTTAAGTGCCTGTCTTCAGCTCAGATCATGTTCTCCAACTCCTGGGAGTCCTGGGATTGAGCTGTGTCAGACTCCCTTCTCAGTGGGGAGTCTGCTTGTCTTTCTCCCTCTGCCCCTACCCCTGCTTGTGCTCTCTCTCAAATAAATAAATGAAATCTGAAAAAAAGGGCACAGATTCTTATATGTACGTATTTATATCTTTTATAAATGTGAAGTAGCTGTATGGGAGACGGTAATTGATCCTCATGCACTATTCTTGTTCACTCAAGTCAGATGATCACAATAGGACTTCTCTCATTTATGCCAAAAAATCTTTGAATAATTAATAATTTACAACAAATACGTACAGCACCATTGACCAAGAGCAAAATATTTCTTTGGGGATGTTGACTTTAAAGAGCTACATCCTGAATCAATAGTTGAGAAATGCCAAATGTGAGAGGGCATGGATATATCTTGTGATACCAGTTTCTGGGGACAGATTTAGATTTGTGATATATGTTCAATCATAACTAGTAGGAAAAAAGCAAGCATTTAAATATGTGGAAGCTATATTGGAAAAGAGAAAGAACCTGAGATCTACATCAGTGAAGAAATCATCAACAGTAATTTCAGAAGGTACTATGAAAAATTCTTCCAAATTATTTTTGTTTTAAAATTTTGAGATGATTGGGGTGCCTGGGTGGCTCAGTGGGTTAAAGCCTCTGCCTTCAGCTTGGGTCATGATCCCAGGGTCCTGGGATCAAGCCCTGCATTGGGCTGTCTGCTCAGTGGGGAGCCTGCTTCCTCCTTTCTCTCTCTCTCTCTGCCTTTCTGCCTACTTGTGATCTCTGTCAAATGAATAAATAAAATCTTTTTTTAAAATTTTGAGATGAGTGCTTAAAATTTACATTATTTTACAAATATTTACATTATCTTACATTAAGATAAAATTGTTTTGTCTTAAAATTTTGAGATAATTGATTAAAATTTTACATTATTTTTCATACATTATATAATACATGATTTAAACATAAGTGATCATAATTATGATCAAGTTAGGTGTGTGGCTCAATAGCCTCTATGTAGCAGCATTCTAGACAAGAATCAAATACCCTCTCCTCCTCCTAGATCTTTCACTCATTCATGTTAAGTTACTAACACAAGTGGTTTAATGTATGTAGAAAGTATTTAGTTGTGGATAGAATGAAAAAATAAGCCTTCATTTCCTGACTCCAGAGAAGGAATAAGGAAGGAAAAGAGAGAGGAAGAAAGGAAGGAAGGGAGGGATGATGAAGGAAGAAAGGAAGAGAGGGAGGGAGGAAGGAGGGAGGGAGGAGGAAGGAAGAAAAGAATCGTTTGATTATCCTAAGGAGAAGGAGTAGTAGTGATCAGATCAATAATGTTAACTTGTAAAATGCCAAACACATCTTGGAAGGCTTGTTTTCATCATTTATTAAATTTGAGAATGACACATTTGCTTTTTGGAGTTATTATTGGATTGGAGGTATATTTGAAATTGTAGTTCACTCTTTTCTAACCACTGTTACAGGGTCCTAGACCTTTCTGCCCTCTGCTTCCTCTGTTATAGCACCTGTGGCTGGATTCTTCTTTCACCCTTCTTACTACTGATTTCTACTGCAAACGTAGCTTTTCAGCCTGTGATAAAACCATGATAGTAAATTATAACCTACAGATACAAAGCATTCAAATCGTTAAGGTCATGAGAAACAAAGCCAGTTTATATTATGACTTTCTAACTGTGATATGCTAGAATTCCTCTTGGCAATTGCTAGAAAATAATTATGTTTTAAAAAGGAAAAAAAATACAGAAACACTAAATGTTTGTTATATGCTGAAAGTTGTTCCTTTAGCTCTGAAAATAAGCTTTATGTTCAAATGGTATTACATTCAATTAAATGTATATAATGCACAATTTATGGTATATATGCACCTATCATATATGCTAGATATGTCTATAGTAATATGTAATATATTGTGTTATACATAATATAATGTTGCACATAAATGCTTTCTGTTTAAATGTAAAAAAACTCTACCTAATCTTACAGAACTTAAGATGGAAATCCTGATAAATAAAAATTAACAAGAGCCAAAGTTTTACAATACATAAAACAAATCAACAGGTTAAAAACATGTTCAAAATATCTTTATATTATCTCATGTTCATTATTTCATTTCACTTCACAAACTAGTAACATGATCTATTGTAAAGGGGTGTTGGAAATTATATAAAACAACATGCCATTATTGCATTATTTGTTTGGTACTTGTTTCTATAGCTACTGTGAAAAAACCTAGCTTACTTTTCTAATTTTTTAGATTGTTCGTTTTCCTTGGGGTTGCTGTACTGGAACTGAGTTCCATACTTGTGGTTTGAAAACTTTCAGACACACTGATTTACATATATCCTGAGACTGCAAATATCCCATGACTGCATCCTTCAGTTGAAGCAGTGATTTTTTTAATCGCTCTGCTCTCTATCACTATCAAGTTCAGTGAGGATGAGCATTACTATGTCTAACCTGAAAATAACCCGTAGAATCAGGGTGGTTCTCTTTAGTTTATATTTGTACAGTTCAAGCTGTGTGTTTACAACATTGGTTATAAACTCATTAATATCAGTTATAATGTTAATAGCATGGCTTTCTCCATTGCCATCTCTATTATGAGAGTAGGGGTCATGTTTATTGGTCACTGCTGTTTGCATGTTGGTATCAATTAGACCATTTGGCAACTTTCTGATACACAGAAAAAAAAAGAATATGGAAATTCATGTAAGTGGATTATTCAATGTACATGATTTGAAGATTGCCTTAAAATTCTCAGGTTGTCTTCAAGGTACATTTCAAAAAATGTATTTCTGAACTTACTAATTTACTAGAGGTTTTGAATTGATTTTTTTAAAGCTACATTTAGGAATACTGGGGGGGGAATAAAGAGACATGAGTTCTAATTCCAGTTTTGCCATCAGCTAGTTATAGTAGCTTGAACAATTAATTTAACCTCCCTGAGTTCAGTTTCTTCATTAAAAAATGAATTAGGTTGGTTGATTCAGTGTTCTTCAGTCTGTGGGTTTGGAGACTCATTGGGGCTTTATAATATCCTTAGCGGCAGATGGGGAAGGGAGAGAGTGGCTAAGACAGCTAAATGGGTAGGATTTCTTTCCTTGCTTCACTCAGAGCAGATCTGCTTTATGCTGCTTTATTCCCTTTCACTCCCTAGGGAATTATGTTTGTATGAGGGTCTCTACTAAAATTTAATAAAAAATTTTAAAACCATTGGACCAAATAATTTAATGTTTTAAGACAGCCTTGAGTAATAAAAGATGTAAAATTTTGTGGGCTTTCTAATGATATGAGAAAAGGAACTGTATATTATCTTTCTGTAAAATATTTTTTAAGATTCTATTTATTTGAGAGAGAGAGAATGTGAACAGTGGGAGGACCACAGGGAGAGGGAGCGGGGAAAGAATCCCAAGCAGACTCCCCACCCAGTGTGGGGCCATTCTGGGGCTGGATCTCAAGACCCTGAGATCATGACCTGAGCCAAAACCAGGAGTCTCAGCAACTAAGCCACCCAGCTCCCTCTCTGTGAAATATTTTAGAAAAAGCCTGATGGGGGAAAATAACTGATGTTTAGTTTATGATGTGCTTTATCATTGTCATTTGGCTTTCAGACCAAAAAGTAATTGTCCCAAATATCTACACTACCTACAGCAGAATTGCACTCATATTTTCACATCTTTATGTTTGTGATACTCTTTCAGAAGATTACAGTTTTTGTATTCTTATATATTATATATGTCCTGGGGATAAAGCCTTGGGTAATAGACTATATCTCCAGTTGTCAAATTGAATCAATATGGAAATCAGTATTCAGGATACTAGAAATGTGTTTGAGGACAATTAGTTGTTTTCCCACTGCATTATTGGTAAAGAATAAAGTTCTGGTACTGGTAGCCTAAGCCCATTTAGTCTAGTTTTAAACACATTCTTAAAAAGAGGAGAGAAGAAAGGCAGGAAAGGTGGGAAGGAAGGAGAAAGACAGAGAAGGAAGGAGAGAAAAGAAAGAAAAAGAATGAATGAAAGAAAGAAAAGAAAAAAAAAGATGAAAAGAGAGAGAGAGGAAGGAAGAAAAAGGAAAGAAAAAAAATATTAAAGGTGGGACACATCAGTGGCTCAGTTAAGCACCTGCCTTCAGCTCAGGTAATGATGTCTGGATCCTAGGTTCAAACCCCAAGTTGGGATTCCTGCTCAAAAGGGAGTCTGCTTCTCCCTATTCTCCTCCCACTGCTCCTGCCCTCTGCCCCTCCTGACTGCTTTTCTCTATCTCATATAAATAAATAAAATCTTAAAAAAAAGTGGGAAGAAAGAAAATGTTACAAGTAAGGAAACCTTTTGGAAAGGATTGCAAATTGTTTACTAAGGTAGTACATTCAATAAGAGAATGAAATTATAATGAATTAATTATAACGAAAGAGAACTAATTGCAGTGAAAGTGGAACTTTGTGCTTAAAGACATTTCCTCATTTAGAATAGGCACTAATACTAATCTGCTTTTCTTATTACTAATCAAAAAAACTTTATATGAAAACAATGAATGAATTTATTACAGGTTTATACTTCCTTTAGAAAGTGTTTTTAAAAGGTCAATATAGTTTGATTTATGCCCTATCAACATTCACATCTAACATGTAGCTTTTCATTCTCTTCATCTATTACATTTCCCCAAGTTAAAGAAACTGTTTTTCTAAGAGTTCAGCCTTGAAAGTACCACTCAATTTAACATGCATTTTCATTGCATTGTTTCAAAATATGTTCAATCAAATTCGGCATTTATAACTTTTTGCAGAAATTGTTTTTAAATATCCCATTAACTTTCTGTCAGAATAATACATATTACTTCACTCTAGACTTAAAGCACCAAGATACATAACTTTCTACAGTTCAAAGAAATCATATTAACATAGATCTGGTTGTTTTTAAGAATAAATATTACTATATCATATCTAATCCTGAGTATCATTATATATAGTATTTGGCAGTCTTTGTGTCTATAGCCAATTTTGTAAGTTTTTGTAGATTAAAATGAATTCTAAAAATAACATTAAAAGGAAATAGACTCTAAGTCAATAGGCAGAGCTCATTCTTTTTTTTTTTTTTTTTTTTTTTGGAGAGCATTTTTTTTTAATTAACATATAATGTATTATTTGCTTCAGGGGTACAGGTCTCTGAATCATCAGTCTTACACAATTCACAACACTCACCATAGCACATACCCTCCCCAATGTCCATAACCCAGCCACTTCAGCCCTCCCCCCACCACCCCCCAGCAACCCTCAGATTGTTTCCTGAGATTGAAAGTCTCTTATGGTTTATCTCCTTCCCCAATTGCATCTTGTTTCATTTTTCCCTCACTACACCCCACGACACCCCAACCTGCCACTCAAATTCCTCATATCAGAGATATCATATGATAATTGTCTCTCTCTGATTGACTTATTTTGCTTAGCATAATGCCCTCCAGTTCCATCCATGTCATTGCAAATGGCAAGATTTTGTTTTTGATGGCTGCATAGTATTCCTGTGTGTGTGTGTGTGTGTGTGTGTGTGTGTCTGTGTCTGTCTGTCTGTCTGTCTTACATCTTCTTTATCCATTCCTCTGTTGGTGGACCTCTAGGTTCTTTCCATAGTTTGGCTATTGTGAACATTGCTGCTATAAACATTCAGGTGCAAGTGCCCCTTTGGATCACTACATTTGTATCTTCAGGATAAATACCCTGTAGTGCAATTGCTGGGTCATAGGGTAGCACTCTTTTTAACTTTCTGAGGAACCTCCATGCTGTTTTCCAGAGTGGCTACACCAGTTTGCATTCCAACCAACAGTGTAGGAGAGGGTTCTCCTTTCTCTGCATCCTTACCAATATCTATCATTTCTGGACATGTTAATTTTAGCCATTCTGACAGTTGTGAGGTGGTATCTCACTGTGGTTTTGATTTGTATTTCCCTGATGCCAAGTGATGTGGAGCACTTTTTAATGTATCTGTTGTCCATTTGGATGTCTTCCTTGCAGAAACGTCTGTTCATGTCCTCTGCCCATTTCTTGATTGGATTATTTGTGCTTTGGGTATTGAGTTGGATAAGTTCTTTATAGATTTTGGATACTAGCCCTTTATCTGATTGCTCATTTCCAAATATCTTCTTCCATTCTGTCGGTTGTCTTTTGGTTTTGTTGACTGTTTCCTTTGCTGTGCAAAAGCTTTTGATCTTGATGAAGTCCCAATAGTTCATTTTTACCCTTGCTCCCCTTGACTTTGGCAATGTTTCTAGAAAGAAGTTGCTGTGGTTGAGGTGAAAGAGGTTGCTGCCTGTGTTCTCCTCAAGGATTTTAATGGATTCCCATCTTACATTGAGGTCTTCCATCAACTTGGAGTCTATTTTCATGTGTGGTGTAAGGAAATGGTCCAGTTTCATTTTCTTCATGTGGCTGTCCAATTTCCCAGCACCATTTGTTGAAAAGGCTGTCTTTTTTCCATTGGACATTCATTCCTGCTTTGTCAAAGATTAGTTGACCATAGAATTGAGGGTCTACTTCTGGGCTCTCTATTCTGTTCCATTGATCTATGTGTCTGTTTTTGTGCCACTACCATACTGTCTTGATGATTACAGCTTTATAATGAGCCTAAAGTCTGGAATTTTAATGCTGCCAATTTTGATTTTCTTTTTCAACATTCCTCTGACTATTCAGGGTCTTTTCTGGTTCCATTTTAGGATTATTTGTTCCATTTCTTTAAAAAAAATGATGGTATTTTGATAGGGATTGTGTTAAATTTTTAGATTGCTTTAGGTAGCATAGACATTTTCACAATATTTGTAATTCCAATCCATGAGCATGGGATGTTTTTCTATTTCTTTTTGGCTCCCTCAATTTCTTTCATGAGTACTTTATAGTTTTCTGAGTACAGATTCTTTGCCTCTTTGGTTAGGTTTATTCCTAGGTATCATATGGTTTGGAGTGCAATTGTAAATGGGATTGACTTCCTTTTTTGAGGGGGGCAGGGATCGACTTCTTAATTTCTCTTTTTTCTGTCCTGCTGTTGGTGTATAGAAATGCAACTGATTTCTGTGCTTTGATTTCATATCCTGACACTTTACTGAATTCCTCTATGAGTTCTAGCAGTTTTGGAGTAGAATCTTTTGGGTTTTCTACATAAAGTATCATATCATCTGCAAAGAGTAATAGTTTAACTTTTTCTTTGCTGATTTGGATGCCTTTAATTTCTTTTCGTTGTCTAATTCCTGAGGCTAGGACATCTAGTACTATGTGGAATAGCAGTGGTGATAGTGCACATTCCTGCCATGTTTTCCTGACCTTAGGGGGAAAGCTCTCAGTTTTTCCCCATCGAGAATGATATTCACTGTGGGTTTATCATAGATGATTTTGATGATATTGAGGTATGTACACTCTATGCCTACACTGTGAAGAGTTTTGACTAAGAAAGTATGATGTTCTTTGTCAAATGCTTTTTCAGCATCTACTGACAGTATCATATGGGTTTGTTCTTTCTTTTATTAATGTATTGTATCACATTGATTAATATGGTGATGTTGAACCATCCTTGCAGCCCAGGAATAAATCCCACGTGGTCATGGTGGATAATCCTTTTAATATACTGTTGGATCTTATTGGCTAGTATTTTGGTGAGAATTTTCACATCCATGTTCATCAAGGATAGTACTCTGTAATTCTCCTTAATGGGGTCTTTGTCTGGTTTTGGTATCAAGGTCATGCTGGCCTCATAAAATGAGTTTGGAACTTTTCCTTACATTTCTATTTTTTGGAACAGTTTCAGGAGAATAGGAATTAATTCTTCTTTAAATGTTTGGTAGAATTCCCCTGGGAAGCCGTGTGGCCCTGGGGTCTTCTTTGTTGGGAGATTTTTAATGACTGCTTCTATCTCCTTACCAGTTATGGGTCTGTTCGGGTTTTCTATTTCTTCCTGGTTCAGTTTTGGTAGTATAGGTCTCTAGAAATGCATCCATTTCTTCCAGATTGTCAAATTTGCTGGTTTATAGTTGCTCATAATATGTTTTTATAATTGTTTGCATTTCTTTGGTGTTGGTTGTGATCTCTCCTCTTTCATTCATGATTTTATTGATTTGGGTCCTTTCTCTTTTCTTTTTGATAAGTCTGGCCAGGGGTTTATCAATCTTATTAATTTTTTCATTGAACCAGCTGCTTGTTTCATTGATCGGTTCTATGTTTCTTTTGGTTTCTATTTCATTGATTTCTGCTCTGATCTTTATGATTTCTCTTCTCGTGCTGGGTTTAGGCTTTCTTTCCTATTCTTTCTCTAGCTCCTTGGGGTGTAGGGTTAGGTTGCATATTTTAGACTATCTTGTTTCTTGAGAAAGGCTTTTCTCACTATATACTTTCTTCTCAGGACTGCCTTTTCTGGGTCCCAAATATTTTGAATACTTGTGTTTTCATTTTCATTTGTTTCCATGATTTTTTTTTTTAATTCTCCTTTAATTTCCTGGTTGATCCATTCATTCTTTAGTAGGATGCTCCTTAGCCTCCATGTATTTGAGTTCTTTCCAACTTTCTTTTTGTGGTTAATTCTAGTTTCAAAGCATTATGGTCTGAAAATATTCAGGGAATGATCGCAGTCTTTTAGTACTGGTTGAGACCTGATTTGTGACCCAGGATGTGATCTATTCTGGAGAATGTTCCATGTGCACTAGAGAAGAATGTGTATTCTGTTGCTTTGGGATGGAATGTTCTGAATATATCTGTGATATCCATCTGGTCCAATGTGTCATTTTAAGCTTTTATTTCCTTGTTGATCTTTGCTTGTCCATTTCAGTGGTGGTGGGTTTTAAAGTCCCCTAGTATTATTGTATTATTGTTGATGCGTTTCTTTGATTTTGTTATTAATTGGTTTATATAATTAGCTGCTACCATGTTAGGGGCATAGATATTTAAAATTGTTAGATCTTCTTGTTGGACAGACCCTTTAAAAATTATGTAGTGCCCTTCCTCATCTCTTATAGTCTTCGGCTTAAAATCTAATCTGTCTGATATAAAGATTGCCACCCCAGCATTCTTTTGATGTCCATTAGCATGGTAAATTGTTTTCCACGTGTCACATTGAATCTGGAGGTGTCTGTGGGTCTAAAATGAGTTTTCTGTAGACAGCATATTGATGGATCTTGTTTTTGTGTTGTTTTTTTTAATCCATTCTGATACTCTGTGTCTTTTGATTGGGGCGTTTAGCCCATTTACATTCAGGGTAACTATTGAAAGATATGAATTTAGTGCCATTGTATTGCCTGTATACTGTATATTGTTGCTGTTCCTTTCTGGTCTACTACTTTTAGGCTCTCTTTGCTTAGAGGACCCCTTTCAATATTTCCTGTAGGGGTGGTTTGGTGTTTACAAATTCTTTTAGTTTTTATTTGTCCTGGAAGCTTTTTATCTCTCCTTCTATTTTCAATGACAGCCTAGCTGGATGTAGTATAATTGGCTCCATGTTTTTCTTGTTCAGTGCTCTGAACTCATCCCAGTCCTTTCTGGCCTGCCAGGTCTCCATGCATAGGTCTGCTGCCAATTTAATATTTCTACCAAGGTATGTTACAGACCTCTTGTCCTGAGCTGCTTTCAGGATTTTCTCTTTGTCACTGATATTTGTAAGTTTTAACATTAGACAGGGTGTGGATCTATTTTAATTAATTTTGAAGGGGATTCTCAGTGCCTCCTGGATTTCGGTGCTTTTTCCCTTTGCTATATTAGGGAAATTCTCTACTATAATGTGCTCCATTATACCTTCTGCCCCCTTTCTCTTTCTTCTTCTTCTGGGATCCCAATTATTCTAATATTGTTTCATCTTTTAGTATCATTTATCTCTTGATTTCTCCCCTGGTGGTCCAGTAGTTGTTTGTTTCTCTTTTTTTCAGCTTATTTATTCTCTGTCATTTGGTCTTCTATATCACTAATTCTCTCTTCTGCCTCATTTATCCTAACAGTAAGAAACTCCATTTTTTATTGCACCTCATTAATAGCTTTTTTATTTCAACTTGATTAGATTTTAGGTTTTTTTTTATCTCTCCAGAAAGTGATTTTATTTCTCCAGAAAGGGATTCTCTAGTAATCCAGTGCTTTTTCTGAGCCTAGCTAGCCCCTTGATAATCATCATTCTGAACTCTAGATCTTACATCTTACTAATGTCTGTATTGATTAGGTCCCTAGCTGTTGGTACTGTCTCTTGTTCTTTTTTTTGAGGTGAGTGTTTCCACCTTGTCATTTTATCCACATAAGAATAGGTGAATGAGAGAACAAAACACTAAAAGGGTAAGAATGACCTCAGAAAAATATACACTAACCAATTCAGAAGAGACCCAGAATCAGGGGTGGGGGGAGAATAGAACAGAGCCACATACTTGATTTTGGATGAATTTTGGTCTGTTAGAAGAAACTGCCTCCAAAAATTTTAAAGAAAGCAAAAAAAAAAAAAATATATATATATATATATACACACACACACATACACACACATACATAAATAAGGGTAAACATGATGATGGGATGGAATATGACTGTAAAGATGAAAGTTTAAAAAGAGTCTAAAAAGGAATTGATAATAAGTTTGTTGAAAAAATAAAAAAAAAAAAGGAAAGAATGTGATCAGGCTGGAGACCAGAGCTAAGCCATGCACGAGATTTAGGGTATATTTAGTGTTATTTTGATCTGTTAGAAGAAACTGTATCCCAAGCTTGGTCTTGGCTGGATGTTCTTGGATTTTCTCTTCTGGGGGTGGGGCCTGTTGCAATGATTCTCGAAGGTCTTTGCCTGAGGCAGAATTGCACCACCCTTCCCAGGGGCCAGGCTAAGTAATCTACTTGGTTTTGCTCTCATTAGCTTTTGTTCCCTGACACATTCTGTACAGCTTTGGGGGAGGCGAATGAAAATGGCAGCCTCCCAATTTCCAGCCTGGATAAGCCGAGAGCTTGTGGCCCTACTTCTCAATGTGCCCTCAGAGAAAAGCAGTCAATCACTCCCATCTCCCTGGTCTCTGGCCGCATTTTGTGCTCACCCAGCCTGTGATGGAGCATCTCTGTCTCTGGTGCATGGCCCTGTTTGGAGTCTCCAAACCCAGCAGATCCTGCAATGCACTTCTGCAGTGCTTCTCCTGGAGGAGGAAGGAGGGAATCTCCCCAGATCTCCTACTTGTGGTGTCCCTCCTCGAAGAGTAGTGGCCCATCTGTGTCTTGGATTACAGTTTAAGGTAATCCTGAGCTGAGAGCCCACTCCTAGGTTCTATCTGTGCACCTGGCTTCCCCACTCTGACACCTGGGAGTTCTGCCACATTCAGACACCCCGGTCTTTTTGTGACCCCACAGGTCCTGAGACCACACTGTTCCCTCGAGGGTTCCACCCCCTGCTTAGCCTCTGGGGCAATGTCCCTTAGTGGAGCGGACTTCTAAAAGTTCCGATTTTGTGCTCCACTGCTCTAAGGCCTGCCATGAGCCGGCCCCTCCCCCTGAGGTCTATCTTCCTGTATATCACCTCAGATTCACTTTTCTGCACATCCTGCCTTCCAGAAAGTGGTCGATTTTCTGTTCCTAGAATTGCTGCTCTTCTTCTCTTTGATCTCCTATTGAGTGTGTAGGTGTTCAGAATGGTTTGATAATGATCTAGCTGAACTCCTGGGACTTGGTGATATTTAGGTCTCCTTTGGCATCTTGCTCCTCCCCCGCCCAGAGCTCTTTATTGTTACGAGGACTGAATTTATTATAAATTTTACTTTATTTTTTAAAACTTTTATTAAACAAAAAACACCTTTGTTCTTTTGCCTAGATATGAGTAATGTGCCAGAAAAAGACCACAATTTTAAAATGTTGTTATTTTTATTCTTTTGGTGTGTATCTACATTTTTAGGAATCTAAAAGTAAGTTTTACACAGGAAATATTTTTTGTAAGATAAATTTTGTAACTAAGGTTGATCAAATATATTATATCTGAATATATAAGCACTTTTTATAGTGGAACTAATCCTATTTTCTTTTATTGGAATTTCCAATCCTTTGTTATAGAAATGGTTTTTAAACATTTATATGAAGGGTTATTTAAAGGCATTTGAAAATATACTTTTTCTTTTTTTTTTTTTAAAGATTTTATTTATTTATTCGACAGACAGAGATCACAAGTAGGCAGAGAGGCAGGCAGAGAGAGAGGAGGAAGCAGGCTCCCCGCTGAGCAGAAAGCCTGATGTGGGGCTCGATCCCAGGACCTGGGATCATGACCTGAGCCGAAGGCAGAGGCTTAACCCACTGAGCCACCCAGACACCCCTAAAATATACTTTTTCTTGTTAGGAAAATGAGATGATTTAATATCTAAAAAGTTCCTAAACAAAATATTCACTATGACTATATTATTACCAATTAGTATCATATATATCTTATGTTCTAATATTCATTCTTTTCATCTGATATAAACAGTATTCCGAATATTGATGATGACTGAACAAAAAACATTAGTTCATGCCTTCTTAGAATTTATGTTTTTATTTATATTTTACATTAGACAAAAACACAATAAAATATTTTTAGATATCATAAGTACTAAGTGGAAAACAGAATATGTATATGAGTAACTCATGTACTTTAAAAGTATCCAAAAAAAAGATAAAATAGAAATTGTGAGAGAGGAAGGTATACTGTAGGAAATGATCATGGTTCAGTTAGAATGTGAAAGTTTACAGGGATGAATAAACTTTGGAAAGATGGGTTTGGAGGAAGTAAGCAAAACTATTCCAGGTGGAAAAATGTCAAAGAAGCAGGATTCAGAGACTGAGGAATAGTTCAGACTACCTGATAATTCACTGGATAAAAGAACATTTTCAGAGGGACTGGGTGACTCAGTCTGTTAAGTGTCTGACTCTTGATTTCAGCTCAGGTCATGATCTCAGGGTTGTGAGATTGAGCCCCACGTAGATGTAGAGCCTACTTAAGATTCTCTCCCTCTCTCTTTGTCCCTCCCCCACAAAAAAAGAACATTTTAGTTAAAATTTACTGGATTCTTACTGTAGGTCAGATATCATATGAAGTTCTATATTAGGTACTCATTTAATCCTCACAGCCTTATCAATCAGGTTCCATTATTTCTGATGTTCCTTGAGATTAAACAACATGCTTATAATTACATAGTAAATAATTCTCAGAGCATAGTTGAAATCCTGGCTGGTTGTTACCAGATACCCACAATCTTAAACATTGCAGTAAATTCTCAGGTGTTGGCTTTCTAAAAATGTGTTTATTCTCCTTTCCCCAAAAGGCTATTTTTTACTGGCCATAGATTTTTAGGTTGATAGTTATTTTCTTTCACTCCTAGTTATTTTCTTTCACTCCATTAGAATATTTGTTACTAGGTTCTTGCTTCTACTGGGAAGTAAGATGTTAGTCTTTGGCAGCTTGAAGGTAATGTGTCTTTACTCCTCAGTTGCTTTTAAAATTTACTCTTCATCTTTCATTCTCCCTTAATGTGTTTTCTTTGTACTTATCCAACATTGGTCTGGAGAGCTTCCTAAATCTGTGGTTCTCTCTTAATGTTATTTTTGGACAATATGGTTTTTGGTAATATGGTTTAAAAAATAGTATTTTACCTTTAACTGTTATTTTAAATTACTGGAATTAATTAACTTTTCAATGTTGAATGGGAAAGTGCCTTGTACAAAGAGTGTCTAAATTCAGTAAAATGCTTCTGAATTAAGTTAGCAACAGATGAATAGAAATACTTGAACTCTGGGTTATTTCTAGTTTATATTCATTTCTGCTTTCTTCAAATTTATATTTGTAATGTTTAATTATTTAAAACCCATATTTTCCTCATTTTTTAATATTTCCTTTTTGTACAGATTTTGTCATATATAGAGATCACTGCTGTTGTACCTTACACTTTAATGATAATTATACCATTAAATTGATGATAATTTTCTACTAATTATTAAGTCATCAAGAATACCAGTAATTATTAGCTTTTAAGGAATATATGGCTTTAATGGAAAAGATATTTGATTGGCTTTTGACTCACTTGTCACGTTAATTTCAAATTATTACTGAGATGTCAAAATAAAAATCAGTAGTAGACTTGTGTTTTGTCTTTACAGAGATGATTCATACATCGTAGAAAGTGAACAGGGCACCTCATTGTCCCACAGACTTATGCATATGTTTTCCATCCCACTATACCTTAAATTCCATCACTGAATTGTGTAGTTTTCTGCATTTACCTACAGCAGACACTTACTTGCCTTGCTTACTATAGAATTGCTTCCATTTCAAATAAATATAATCATTATGCCAAATTTCTTGTAAGTCTTGTAGCAATGCTTACAAAAAAGGGAAGGAAAAATAATAAGCCAAATACAATAAGTGAAAACTTTCCAAATGTAACCAAACTCATTGAGAACATTAACAATGTAGGGGCCACAATGCATGAAAAAAATTACTGCAAAAATCCAGCAAACCATGAATAGCATCAGTGAGTACCCTGGAGAATTAACATATATGTCAAGAATAAAACCCAGAGTTGACAATGTGGTGGCTCTCATCCCTCTTTGCTTTTCAGCTGCTCATAAGCCATAGCAAACCAATTGACCTTATTAAACCAAAGCAGAATACTCAGTGGCACTTCTCATACATTTGAATTATTGTAACCTAAATGCAAATACAGGGAGCATGAATTTATTTGTTTCTCTGATTAAGATGTTGTTTGACTGTAATGCTCAAAACAGATTTGTTATTCACCTCTAGCAAACATAGAATCTTTTTGAAATCCGTTCTGGTTACTTTGGCTTTTACTTTTACTATCATATTTATTCTTTTTCATGTGTTCATCCAACATGTATTAAGCATCTGTTAGGTGCCAGACCTCCTCAAGAAGCTAGAATGTATTAAAGTACAAGAGGTTCTTTAATCTCAGAGAGCTCCTGCTCCTCATACATGTGCATCTAACTAGATAGACTTCTTAACTGTATTTGCAAGTAGGGAAACTGGGTTGCCATCACCTAGCACAGCTCTGTCTCAGAGAAAAGTAATGAGACCTCTGTGTGTGTTTTAAATTTTCTAACAGCCACAATAGAAAAAAATAAAGGAAGTTAATTTTATACGTTTTATTTAACTCTTTATATTCAAATCATTACCATTATAACATGTAAATAATATAATTATTAGTAAAATGCTTTATATCCTTTTTTCATACTAAATCTTCAAATTCAGTCACATCTCATTTGATACTAGCCACATGTCCATGCTCTATAACCACATGTGGCTAGTGGCTACTATATGAAACAGTGAAGATTAAAAAAAAACAGCTAACATTGATTTTAGTATTTTTCATTATTCTAAATCTAGAACCTTTAAATGTAAAAGCCCAAATTCTATTTTTTTACAAGAGCCCTGTTCTTTGAAAGTATTTCTAATATATAAATTATTGTCCCACAGTACTTTGAGATGTTTTTGTTTTCCTAATCCTGGAAAAGTATTTTAGTATTTCGACTTTTAGTATTTTGAATATTGTTATTGGCCTACTCTATCTCTTAGAAAAACGCTATTCAAAGTTTAGCAGCTTCAGTTGACTAGCAATGCTGTATTGACATAGATTATTTGTAAATAATGCCGCAAAACGGTCAGAAGGTTTATTTGTTGTAGTTATATATTTTTTTAACTCGTCAGCTATTTGCTAAGTTATGTTTTAGTTATTTAGTTTTACACCATAACTAACCTCATATTACTAATACACTGTTTTTATATTAAGATATTTAACAACACCAAGAGTTTTGTGTCCAGAGCATAATACATATTTATTTTTATCAAATTAAATACTTAAGAAACTGTTCACATAGTTTTTATCTGTGGTAAAAGTAATTTTGGGCAAGTATTGACATTCTGTAAGAATTAAAATGGCATAAATTGACAGAGATCAAAATAGCCAGGAATAATAACTGTATTACAGGCTTAATAGTAAGAAATAACCTAAAGGTTGTATACTTTTCATATTCCTTTAGAGCTACCACTGTGTCTGCTTACCTGGTTGCGAAGGAAGTTTCTGCGAACAAGAATCCAATGACTGCAAAATGAATACTTGTAAGAACAATTCCACCTGTACTGACATCTACAATAGCTATCAGTGAGTAATGTATTTATTTGTTTTCTTCATAAAATTACTTGGACTATTCAGTGCCCCAGGATAATTCCAGCATTATTTTCACTTTTCATCTATTAATTAAAATAATAATCTCAAGATGAAGAGCCATTTCCTGACAAGATAGTGTCAACATTCATTCAAAATTTGTGTCCAAAAGTTATAAACAAGATTGAACTTAGAAGTGCAATGTCCAGATCTGACACATGTTACAAATGCATTTACTTCTTCAAAACATGCCTTTGTCATCTCAGTGTTTTGGATCATTCATGTAAAATGAGTACCACCATATGACTCCTTCATGTGTATGTTGAATTAAAGCTTTCAGTTTATTACCTGGAGATTATCATGAATTTGGATTACTTTCACTGGATTATTTATCAATTTTACATTAATTAGTCCACATTTCCCTAATCCAATTGTATTAGTTTCTAGGTGAGAAATCTGAAGGAGCTCTAAATAGAAATTCTGAATAACTATTGCTAATATTCCAAAAGTTTAATAACCAAATATATATTGATAAAATAGCTTTCATTTTTAACTTGTTTGGTAAACTCCAGGTATCTCAAGTAGATGCAAAACCAGGTGTATTGTGACTAGAATGATTTTCTACTTGTCACAGAAGCAGATTAATTGAATGCAAATATACTTAGATGATTATTTTTTCAGGGATAAATCAAAATGACTTCAGAGTGTCCTCTAAAATAACTCATACACTATCCTGTCTTGTGATTACAGTTAATGATTGCAGATCATCTCAAGCATGTAAGGGTTTTGACAAATATTTTGACAAAGATATTCTTATTTTGGGTGACTAAAATGGGATGTAAGATCCAGACTGATTAACAGCAGGCAGTTTATTTCATTTAAAGACAATTCTGAAATATCTGGCAATAGTTTAAGAGAAAAAAATGAACAATTTTTAATATAGAAAAACTCACAGTGCCAATAGTTGACAGTATTTTAAAATATATAAAAATGTAAAAAGCTATTTATTGTGAATTATCAATTATTTAAAATTGACATACCACAAATTTGTATTAACTGCCTTTCCATCTATATTGTAGGAGAAACAATCAACTTCTGTTGAGCTAGGAAAGAAAAACTTCCCATAGATGTCTATGCTTATTTTATTTCTCTTAAATGACTATTAATTATAACCTACAATGTGTAATATATAATATATATATCGAAGATTCTGTTACATACTCTTTAGCATTTGGCTTTTTCTGTATTTCCTAAGATAATTTATGCCTTTGTATACTCATACTGTTAATCACCTCCAAACACCAGCAGGAACATGCCTGTGGTTAAACAAATTGGGTTAATAACTTATTACTATAACGGAGAACACACACTACATAAATCCATGTGGCATCTCAGTAGAAGGGGGCTGGAAAGGATTTAGAGGTTTGCGTTTATGACATAATTTTGGGGGGGGGTTAAGAAAGTGAACCTTTGGCCTGGATAAAGAGACCTTCAGGAAGTAGAAAGAATTATCTATATTCATAACAAATCTCTTACCTAGGAGAAAGGAAGACTGGACAGAGGTAAAACCCAAAATTTCTAAAGAGGCAGCAACCATTTATATCAACCATGATAGAATGTTTGGCTATTCTTGTGGTTTAGATAATGTTCGATTTTTGTCTGTATTTAGAAATGTTTATGGGGCAGGCTTGTCTTTATAACAATTAGTCAGGGTCATAGAGTAGCTTTGTCTCATTTTGATGTTCTGTGAAATTGTCTGTTGAAATATTCAACAGGAGAACACCAAGAGCTAGCTGCAAACCTAGCTTATAGTGCCTGAGCACTATATGATTTCTACTTTTATTATGGTAAGAAAACTTGTTTTGTATGAGTTAAATCTTTTAAAATTTACTGAGGCATATATTACAACTTAACATACATTCGTTGCATATTTGACAAGAGTGCATATTCCACTGTTATGTGGAATGTTCTATAGGGGTCTTTTAGGTCTAGTTGGTTTACATGTTGATCAAGTCTTTTATATCCTGCTTTTTCTGCCAATTTGTTCTATCCATTATAGAGTTGAAGTTTGCAATTGTTATTTTAAAATTATTTATTAATCCTTTTAGACTGCCACATTTTGCTTCATTTACTTAAGTTAGATCTTAAGGCTCTAAGATCTAATTGTTAGATGCTACTGATGGATTTAAATATTTATAAAATGTCCTTCTTTATTGTGAGTAACCTTTTATTGCTTAAAGTGTATTTTGCCTGATATTAGCATAGCTGTCTCAGCTCTTTTTTGATTATTAATGGCATAGTATATATTTTTCCTACTTTTTGTTTTTAACCTGTTTGTGCCTTTGAATGTAAAGCTTGTCTCTTATAAGATAGGATATAAAGTGACTGTTTTTAAAAATTCATTCTGTCTATTCTACCTTTATTGAAATGTCTATTTAATTTACACTTAACATTAATAATGAAATAGAGTTTTATACATGTTGTTTTCTTTTATTTTAAATATGTTATATCTTTTAGGGCTTTTTATTCCTTTATTCCTCCATTATTGCCTTCTTTTGCGTTAGGTTTTTCCTGGTATTACACTTTAGTTTCCTTTTTATTTTTACTATATGTTTTTATTTAGTTTCTTAGTGGTTATCCCATAGATTACAGTTAACTTCTTAATTTAAAGCAGTTTACATAGTGTTAATACTGACTTAATTTCCATAGTATACAAAAACTTTGCTCCACCATTGCTTCATTCCCTTCCACCTCCTTCAGGCTATTATTAATTATAAGCCCATCAACACAATTTTATAGGATTGTTTTATGCACTTTCTTTTAAATGAGATAGGAAATGAAAAGAAAAATAAGCAAAAACACCTTTATACGGTCTTTTATATTTACCCATATGATTACCATTACCAGTGCACTTTATTTTTGTGTATGAATTCAGATTATTGTCTAGTATCTTTTCATCTTAATCTGAAGGATTTTCTTTACTAATTCTTATAAGGCAGATCTGCTGCTGATGAATTCTCTTAGTTCTGTTTTACCTAGAAATGTCTTAATTTCTCTTTTAACTTAAGGGATAGCTTTAAGAAATAAAGAATTTGTGGTTGACAGTCTTTTACTCCCAGCACTAAAGATATCTGGACTACATGTTTTCTGATAAGTCAATTGTTAATTCTACTGAGGATTCCTTGTACATAATAAATCATTTTATCTTGATGCTACCAAAATTATTTGTCTTTTGACAGGTTGATTATCATGTGATTGATTAGCTTTTTATGTTTTTGAGTTTACTTTATCTGGAAATCATTGAGCTTCTTGGGGGTGTAGTTTAATATTTTTTATCAAATTTAGAAAATTTTGGCATTTATTTTTTCAAATATTTTATGTCCTTTTTTTTTCTCTCTCTCTCTTCTGATTCTACAACTCTCACATGTGTATGTTAATGTTCTTATGGTGTCCCACAGGTCTCTGAGGCTCTGTTTATTTTTCTTTCTGATCCTCAGGATCAATAATCTTAATTGATTTTATCTTCAAATGCATAGCTTCCTTCTTCTACCAACTTAAATCTACTGGTGTGCCCCTCTAGTAATTCTTAATTTTTATTTTTTTAGACATTTAAATCCAGAATTTCTTTTGTGTCCTTGTTTATAATTGATATTTCTTTATATTCTCAAGTTGGCAAAACATCAATCTCACACTTCTTAATCTATTTATTCCTTTTTTTGAGAGAGAGAGAGAGTGCACGAGTGAGAGTGTGCATGCAAATTGGAGGAAGGGGCAAAGGGAGAGGGTGTGAGAGAATCTTAAGCAGGCTCCATATCCAGAGCAGAATGTGAGGAGAGGCTCAATATCAGGACACTGAGATCATAACCTGAGCATAAGTCAAGAGTCAGAAGCTAAACTGACTAAGCCATCCAGGTGCCCTACTTTCTTTAATTATTTAGATATGGCTTCTGTTTTTCTTTGAACACATTTATTTTAGCTGATTTAATATCTGCGTCAAGTAAGTCCAATATCGAGACTTCCTCAGGGATACTTTTTCCTGGTTGTTTTATTTCTATATATGTGTCATACTTGTCTGTCTGTGTATGACTTATAATTTTTTATGAACACTTGACCTTCAAATAGTATAATGTGGCAAATCTGGAAATCAGATCCTGCTTATTCTCAGTTGTTACTGTATTTTTTGTTGTATTTTTTTTAAATTCTTTGTTTCTGCTGTTGTTTGTTTAAAGATTTTTCTGAAATAGTTCTATAAATCATTTTCTTTGTCACTTGCGACTATTCAATCTCAACTTGGCTAACCTAATGGTCAACTAAAGATTTAACAGAGATTTTCTATAATTTCCTCAAACTACTATGTCTACTAATGAGCCTTACTATGTGTATATGGTGAGGCATGCATTCAGTACTCAGCCAGGCATTTTACAACTCTGCCTTATTCTCCAGTATCTGCTTGCACAGTGGCTCAAGGTCAGTCAGAGAAAAGAGATTCACGTCTTTTCCTATCTTTCTTAGACCTGTGTAGACTTTCATGCTGTCTTGTCTTCTAATTTCCCAAGAATATGTCTAGCTTTTCAAAGACCTCTATGGACATCTCATTCAGCACTTTTTATTTAAAGTATATTGGTTAGCCTCTTCGTAGCCTTGTTTGTAATCGTCTCCTCAAGCAGCAATAATATTAGGCAATTACTACTCACTGTTATTAATAAATACTCTTTATATTAGGCTTTCTGAAAAGAGTAAGCTTTGAGTCAGGTCAAATAAAGTCTATTCCTGAAAATGAACTTCTCATACAGTCACCAGACCAATGAAATAATAACATTCCTGGGAAAGCCCTTTTGGGTGAGTTCCAAACCTGTCCTGCTTTTCAGTGGATGTTAGGCTGTTGGTTTCACAGTTGCCATAATTGCAGTGCCATTGGATTTCAAGTCTGTTGCAGAGCTGGGGAAAAGGGATGGGAATACTGCAAACAACCACTACAGAAGTGACTATGCTTATGAGAGTCAACCATTTTTCTTGAATAAACACTCCTCAGACTTTTGCAAGCCTTTGGTTTATTTAGAGTTCTGGGAAAGTTGATTTGACCATGTTGCCAGTGTTCTTGTTTCTTTTAAGGAGGAGTGGATTTTCAAAGTCTTTCTTCTGCCATTACTGAAGTGATTATACCAAATTATGTTTTATATTATTTATATGGAAAAGAGAGAGGATAGAGACAGGGAAAGAGAAAGCATGAATTCTAGAGTCAGAGTCTCTGGATATAGAGTATCAAATTTGGTTCTGTCCTTAAAGATTAGTGTGGATTGGGTTAAGGCATTTCATTTGTATCCTTAAGCTTTCAGGGTTTTATTTTTTTTATTATTTTTTTTATCTAGAAAGTATGAATAATAATAGCTATACCTCACAGAGTTGTGATGATAATTAGATAAAATTCTGTACACAGTATTTCACTTAATCTTTATGCGTATTAAACTCTAAGTATCACTAGTTTTTATTATTCCCAACATTTATCATGTTTCCAAAAATATGTGTGAATAAGACTAGAGCAGCATTTTATTAATGGTGAATCTGTGGGATCATATTAATATTAACTCATTTCCTTTTATGTATTTGTGTATATAGTAAATGGAGACCCCTAAAAAAATTACATTATTCTTTGCAATTAAGAAAGAGTTTAGTTAAAGTGTAGAGCTCTTGAAGGTTTCTCACTTATTTCCATAAACAAAAATTTCAGGACTCACAATAAAAAATACAAAGAATCTCTTACTTCACTTTGTGAAGAGTCAGTCCCAAGGACATCAGAAATTTCAGTGAAGATTCTTAAATTTCATGCTTTTGAAGAAATTTACATTGCACACCATAATAAGTGCTTAACATAGCATACATTTTAATAGATCAAATGAAAATTGTATTTCATTGACTATATGCTTGTATTCCCTGAGAACAAAAAGAGTTAGGAAAATGAATATTTGCAGAAATATCGAATCTCTTTAAGTGATCTGTGTGTTCTGAGTTACTGAACTTACCTGTATGTGCTCATCTCTAAACAACTGGAGTTAACGTAGTTTAGTGTTTACACAGTTTCAAGACATTAAAAAGCAAAATGGGCTAGGGATGTAATTTGAATGCTGACTGCAACCTGCCTTCTGCTATTCCTGGCATGGTTTAGAATTTAACTGCCTTCTTTATTTCTGATTTTTCTTCCCCCAAAGCAGAGTCAACAGCTTTAGCTACAGATGGGGCTCTGTATGGCAGTTATTAGACCCAGATGCCACACTCTGGAGCATGTTTTGCCAACAGCATCTGGCTTCTTTGCTGTCTGTGTAATTGGCATCCGTGTTGATGCTTTGGCCTACTTTTCTTATGGACACTACAAAGTAGACTTTCAGACAACATGAAGGTTCGTTCCCAGTTGCCCATATGATTTTTTTTCCATCCTCGTAGTTTATAATTTATGTAACTGCATCCTAGATGCCTTAAATTATGAAACACTATATATTAGAACTTTTCATGCTTCTTATAAGGAAATATTTAAAACTTTTTATGGATGTAACTGAAAAAGTTTGCAATTTAATAAGTAGAAGTAAAAATCTATGTTGATCAAATGTTTTTAATATATTGAGTGAAAATACAAAATTACATTTTTTTACTAGAGTTTTTTTCTTTTCAAAAATTATGTTTTTGTTTTGCCTAGTTTATGTATAGGAGCTCAAACTGCTAATATAAAAGTAAAATAACTACTAATATAAAAGTTAAGATCATAACAGAATTTTAATCCAGGCAATGGCAATACAATATCCATCTTTAGCAGATGGAAGATTTTTCCTTTATGAAAACCAGAATTTTGAACAAAATACATGTTGGTATGTAGATCTTTCACCTTCTTTTTAGTTAGTTAAACCATAATTTATTTTATGAATATAACATAGTGACCACTTAGGCAATTTTATATCTTTTCCAGTATAAACTATAATTTGGGCAAATTAGTTATGTGTGCCTCTTTGCATGTTTATTATTTGTATATTTGGACAATAAATTCCTAGAATTTAAAATGCCAAATCAAAGTGTTTCAACCTGCAAGATTTAGATAGATTTTATCAAATTATTTTTGTGGACAGATTTAATATTACATGCACACAAGCAATTGATGAGACTATATGTACCAAACACTTCTAGTTCGTATCATTTTGTACTAGAATAAAATCTTTCTGAGGCTTTGTAGATGCCCATTTTACATATGAGAGAACCAAGACTTGGATATTTTCAGTAACTTAAGCAGAATCACAGTGTTACAAAGTGACAAACCTAAATATCAGACCGAGGTGTGTGTGTGACTCCAATTTCATTGTTACAGATGACTCTGAACTAGGTTTGCCTTTAATATGAAATCATACGTATATTGTCATTGTCTACCCTTCAATACCCAGGGGAGAACAGCCATCATAGTGGTTCCAGTGAATTTATGAAAAACCAAATAGTTATCCTTCTCTCAAGGGAAAAGTCTGAACCTGACATAGGTCCAATTTCATCCAAAAAAAAACAAAAAACAAAAAACAAAAAAACCCCTCAAGGAGTAAGTATACTTTCTTTGACAGGTGAATACATCCTATGACCAATTATAACTTTATACATAGGCTTTAGAATTCACTGATTAAGTAAAATTGCTTTTTGATAACAATAGTACAAAGGACGGTTAGGAAAAATCACTGTACTTTTAGTGAGGCTCTTATGTTTTATAAGGCATGGTATTATGTTATTTGAAAATAGTGATAAAGTAAAATCATATTCAAAAGCCATTTTTTGAGTGAATAAATGAACTCTCTTACTTCATTGAAAGCCAGGTTGAAAAGTGGGAGGAAAGAGACAGTTTTATCTGGCACCGTGTTGTTTTCCAGAATAAATCAAGCTCCTGGTTGTTTCCTAGCTTCAAGAAGTTCCCCCTACACACTTTGTATTAGTATGCTTGCCAATATTGAGTGTTCCTTAGCTTCTGTTGTATCATTGCATTCTCTGTCTTCATCTCATGGCATTCTTCCTGTGTGCATGTCTCTGTTCATTTCCCCTTTTTGATAAAATATCAGTCATACTGGATTAAGACGCCCACCCTAAAGAGCTCACTTTAATCTGATTACCTTTATAAAGACGTAATTTACAAAGGAGGTCACATTTTGAGGTACTGGGGGTTAGCACTTCAAGATCTTTAGGGGGACACAATTCAAATCATAATGCCCTAATGTATTCCAGGTACGGATATTAAAACATTTTGTATAAATGTAGCAGTCCAGAATTTTATAATTTAGCATATTTATACATAAAATCTCTTGAATTTTATTCACAGAGCTGTGTAAGAACATATCTAAAGATCATTGTTATTATTTAAAACTATAATTCAAAAAAATACTTGCCTGAGATTATCTCATTATTTCATGTAAAACCCTTATAAAAGTCTAGATGAAAAGTGTTATTGTTTTAGAATGGGTTTGTTTGCTTGTCTATACATTTGTTGTTATTTTTTTAAAATGCTGACTTGTTTTATGCAAAGCCCTAGCAATTTGAAAATTGAAGAAAAATAAAGAATAAAAACAAAATAATCCAAATACACAGAAATAGTTCATTGGAAATGAATTAAAACTACCAGTCATGGGGCGCCTGGGTGGCTCAGTGGGTTAAAGCCTCTGCCTTCATCTCAGGTCATGATCCCAGGGTCCTGGGATTGAGCCCCGCATCGGGCTCTCTGCTCAGCAAGGAGCCTGCTTCCTCCTCTCTCTCTCTGCCTGCCTCTTTGCCTACTTGTGATCTTCTATCTGTCAAATAAATAAATAAAATCTTTTAAAAAATTAAAAAAAAACCTACCAGTCATTGTTCATTGTCTCAGATGTGATATTACATGTGAGAGCAATGATTATGGCAGGCACAAATATAAAATCCAGAATTAAGGGTTTTGCGAATGAAATTATTTTTTATTGAACTGTAGAAAAAAGGGAAAGAATGTAAATGTTAATCTTTTTTATCACAAATTCTGTATTTTCTTTTTTGTAAAAAGGTCATTAATCAGAATTCAAGTTGTATTCTTAAAAATAATAATAATACAGCAAAATCAAGTATACAAGTTCCCTGCATTTTTCTCATTTTTCTAAGTAGCTTATCTTCCCTTACTGTTTCCTTTTTTTCTAGGGAATACACAGGGCAATCTTTTAAGAGAAACAGCCTCCAGGCACCTGGGTGGCTCAGTAGGTTAAGCAACTGACTTCAGCTCAGGTCATGAACTTAGGATCCTAGGGTCAAGCCCTGTGTTGGGCTCCCCATTCAGTGGGGAGTCTGCTTGTCCCTCTCCCTCTGCTCCTCCCCCAACTTGTGATCTCTGTCACTCTCAAATGAATAAATAAAGAAAATCTTAAAAAGGGAGAGAAACAGCCTCTACATAAGGTACTCAATTGTTTTAAGTTTTAATTTTTTTTTAGATTGATTGATTTATTTGACAGAGAGATCAGGGGGAGGGTCAGTGGGAGAAGAAGAAAGAGATTCCCAAGCAGACTCTCTGCTGAGCATGGACCCAGGCCAGGCTCAATCTCAGGACCCTGAGATCATGACCTGACCCAAAATCAAGAGTTTGATGCTTAACCAATTGAGCTACCCAAGTGCCCCCTTAAAAAAAAAAAAAAAGAGAGAGAGAGAGAGAGAGAGAGAGAGAGAGAATATAGTTTATGTATAATAAAATATAAAGATCTTGGGGTGCCTCGGTGTCATCAATCATTAAGTGTCTGCCTTTGGCTCAGGTCACGATCCCAGAGTCCCAGGATCAAGCCCCACATCCCACTCCCTGCTTGTTGGAAAGCCTGCTTCTCCCTCCCCACTCTCCCTGCTTGTGTTCCCTCTCTCACTGTCTCTCTATCAAATAAATAAATAAATCTTTAAAAAATATATAAAGATCTTATATACACAATTTAAAGAGTTTTGACAATTGTATTTACCTATGTAAATACCATCAAAATCAAGATATAGAGCATATCCATTAATGTAGAAAATTTCCTGTGTCTCTTCATAGATCATTTCCACCCTCTTTCCTCCTCCCTCTATTTATTGGACTTTCAAAAATTGTGCTTTTGTAATAATCTCTGAGAAAACTATTCGAAAAAAACACCAATACATTTCTTTCCAGCACAAAAAATAAATGTATATCCATATATTGTTTTTTTAGCAAAGATTTTTTTATAACGGGTTCTAATTTGCCTTTTACTATAACTGTGGCCAGGTGATGTACTGATATCATTCCTATTTCATTCATGAGAAAACCAAATTATATAGATCAATTGATTTTCCCAATGAGATGTTATTAACAGAAGTGGTATAGAATGTAAGACTTCTTTCTCCAGAACTCAACACTTTCCATTATTTCTGATAGTCACCTACTGTTCTTTTCCCTCTGAGTGATAAAATAGTTGTTCAATGTTATGCTTTTTGTGATACTGAGGAGTCTCAATATAAGTTTAATTTTGAAAACTTATATATCTACATTTATTATACAAAATTGTTTTATTCTGTATGAATTGGTCATGCAGATAAATTGACAGATTTTTTGGTATATTGGAAATCTGTGTCGTTAGTTCCCTTTATGCTTGTTTCTTTTCTTTGTAGAGGGTCATTTACTCCCAAATTAGCATAAATGTAGATGTGACTTTGATTAAAAGCAATTCTCACCTCTCCAAAACAGTATTTTTTTGTCATTAAAAATATAGAGAAATAAATTTTTAACATAATATGCACATTCCCTAAATGCACCTTATAATAGTAAATATGCAGATATTTTACTCTAGGTGTGTTTTCATTATCCAGGTTAGGCAACCTGCAAAAGATTACATCCTCAGAGTGAAATATCTACTAGTAAATATTTACTAGATGCCTATGACGACATTAAAATATTTAACATATCTTAGGTATGTTTTGTCAAATTAATTTATTTTTCACATATTTTTGGCTAAAAATTTGCTAATATTTCCAATGCACGCTGTGATTCAGCAGTTTCCAAAATAATAAGACAACTCATAATATAGCAAAGGCTTAAACAAGAGTTAGAAATCCATTCCATGATTTTTCTCCCAGATCTTTGTCTAGAGCATATTATGTGAGGTAGTCAAAAATTTTATTTTCCACAAAGTTACCATGCTACTTCATGCTCTCAATTTTCATGCAGAATCACTTTAAGAGATGTTCATTTAAACATTTCTTTTCTTTTGCAAATACTTGAAGACATGTCTCATTATGTTCCCCAATGTCCCATGTTAAAAAACTGAAGCATACCTTTTTTTTACTTCAATACGAAAAAAAATCTCTTTTCAGAAGAAAACATATTTTCTTTTATCAGAACTTATGATTGGTATAGCCTAAATATTCTTCATATTTAGTCTTTTTTTTTTTTAGATTTTTATTTATTTATTTGAGACACAGAGAGAGATTGCAAGTAGGTAGAGAGGCAGACAGAGAGAGGGGGGGAAGCAGGCTCCCTGCTGAGCAGAGAGCCTGATGCGGGGCTCTATCCCAGGACCCTGGGATCATGACCTGAGCCGAAGGCAGAGGCTTAACCCACTGAGCCACCCGGGCACCCCTAGTCTTGATTTTTAAAGTAAATCACAATGCATACCCTATTATAACAATTCTTTGCTAATAGATCATTTAGAGATCTACCTGTCTCCTTTTTCAGAAGTTTTAAATATTATGTTTGCATTTTAATTTTTCCTAAAAGAGATTGTGTTTATGGCTTGAAGTCACTTGAAATATTTTGAGAAGTTAAACAAATCTTATGAAATGTGATTTTGGGGGTTTATTTCACATAAAATGTACTAGGTTTCTAAACATTTCTCTATATTCCTTTGTAATACCCTGGAGGTTAGGACTTATGTGGTATTTTTTTTTGAAGATTTTATTTATTATTTATTTGTCAGAGAGAGAGAGAGGGAGCACAAGCAGACAAAGTGGCAGGCAGAGGCACACTCCCTGCTGAGCAAGGAGCCCAATGTGGGAGTGAATCCTAGGACCCTGGGATCATGACCTGAGCCAAAGACAGCCACTTAACTGACTGAGCCACCTAGGGGTCCCAAGACTTCTGTGGTATTGTGGCATGTCAATAATCCTTGACTTACACTGTAATGAGAACACAGCTATTATTTTAGCATGTATCATAAACTTAAAAGAAAAAAATAAATATAATTGGCTCTCAAAATATTTTTAATTAAAAATAATTAAAGGGGGAAAACATCTGTGTGTACATACACACACATACAAATACTCATATATATATAATTCTAATTTCTAACACCAAACCTTGTACTAATATTCCTTCACTGTTTCAAACACACTGAAGGTTCCTGTTTTGTTTTGTTTTGTTTTTATTTTTGTTTTTGTTTTGCTATTCCTTCTGTCTAATATACTACAAATTTTTCTATCTCTCATCCCTTTTCCTGAGGTCCTTAAGAGTTGGATATCAACTTAAAATGGTCTATAGTAAACCTCTCTTATTCCCAATCTAATATCCCATACTCTTTTCTTACTAGACTTACCATGATTTGCAATTTTAGGTTATTTAAATCCATTTCTTTATTTTATGTCCCTTTCCCTTGCTTGAATTAGGCAAATGTGTTTTATTTCATTAGAATGCTATTGTACACCAAGTAACCTGCATGCTTCAAGAAACTAATGAAGGCTTGTGAGTAAATAAATTAATGACTGTTCATTCAGTTAATGTTATAATGAATAAATGTGCATATACCTAGGCATTTTTTTTTTAAATTCTGGTTTGAAATGTATTTTTTTTAATAACTACTAAATATTTTTGTCCTGATTGCCACATACTTGCTTATGGTTTAGAATGCTATTGGACCTTTGTCTTATTATTTTCAGTCAGTGGATCCACCCTGTAGTACCAAGTTTTAGAGAGACATGTATTGCTATTCATTTCATTTAAATTATGTACTTGATTCAAGTTATTTTCTTTTAAAGAAACAGATCCCTTGAAAAGGAGAATTTTTCCTTGTCTAGCTCTGCTTAATTACTGAAACCACTTCATCTGTGTTTCTGCCTGTTCTCAGAATCCCACATTCTTTTGGTTAATTTGCATTTTATGTTTGGGTTTCACACTTTCTTATTTTAATGTATCCTTAGTGGATTGATTATTTTTTTCTCTGTTCACATGCAGTTTCAGGTTTTGCTTCTCAATGATCAGGTATTGATCTGGTTCAAATTCTAGTCCTGCCATTTTTTTCTGAATACTTTTTTATATAGGCTTTATTATTTTTATTAGGGCAGTTTTAGGGTTACAGAAAAATTGTGCATAAAATACAGTGTTTCCATATAACTTCTTGCCCCCTTCACATACAAAGTTTCTCCTATTATTAAAAATTTGCATTAATATGGTATCTCCTATTATTAACATCTTACATTAGTTTGCTACATTTATTATAACTGGTTAACTGATATTAACACATTATTGGTAGCCACAGTTCATGGTTTACATTAGGCTTCATTATTTGTGTTGTATAGTTATAAAGGTTTTGATAAATGCATTCACCATTATAGTTTCACACAGAATAGTTTCACTGCCATAAAAACTCTCTGCATTCTACCTATTCATTCTCCCCTCACTTGATCCTCTGGCAATACTGATCTTTTTATTGTTTTTTATGGTTTTACCCTTTCAAGAATGTCATATAAATAGAATGATAGTATGTAGTTTTTTGAGACTTTTTTTTTACTTAGTAATATGCATTTCAATTTCTTCTATGTCACTTAGCAGTATGCATTTAAATTTCCTCTATGTCTTTTTTATAGCTTGAGAGCTCACTTCTTTTTATAGCTGAATAATATTCCGTTATATAGATATACTATAGGTGTTTTGTTTGGTTTTTATCTATTTTACCTATTGAAGGATGACTTCGTTGATTCCAATTTTGGGTAATTACTAATAGGCTACTATAAATGTCCACGTGCACGTTTTATGTGTGTACAAAGGTTTCCAATTTATTTAGATTCAAATATCTAGGTCTAGGGGTCTGCTGAGTTTGTGGTAAGCTTATGTATGTTTGTTTATCTTTGTTAGAAACTGCCTGCTATCTTCCAAAGTAGCTGTACCAATTTGCATTCTCACCAGCAATGAATGAGAGTTCCTGTTGTCTGCAGTCCCTACCAGCATTAGATACTATCTATGTTTTGGATTTTTGTCATTCCATTAGGTATGCTGTGACTTCTCATTGTTGTATTATTTGGAATTCCCAGCAATATATGGTGCTGAGCATCATTTCCTGTGTGTATTTCTCATTTTATATCCCCTTTGATGAAGTACCTGTTAAAATATTTTCTCCATTTTTAAACTGAATTGTTTGTTGAGTTCTTAGACTTCTTAGTATATTTTAAAAACAGGTCCTTTTTCAGATATGTATTTTATAATGATTTTCTCTTAGTATGTTCTTTATCTTTTTATACTCTTAACAGTGTCTTTTTCAGAGCAGAGTTTTTAGTTTTAATGAAGTTGTAGGGGCCAAGCTCAGGCTGCTCCAAGATGGGCCACTTTGGCATGAGCATTATTCTGAGCTGAAGACAATTGAGGCCCTAGGGGCTCAAGAGAAACTTTTGCCCCTTCCTTAACTATAAGGAAGAATTTTAGTTGGGGGTCTTTCCTAGAATAAGAGTTCTTAGCAGAGATAAATTTTATCTGAGTGACTCATCTGTATGGTCAGGCAAGCATCTAATTACCAAACATCTACTCTTCCTGTTGCCCTGTGAAATGCATTCCTTTCCTCTGAAGTTCCGAATCCCTACATTCTTGTCTTTAGTTCAGAATGACATATATACCTCATTCTGCCTGTCTTTGGAATTGCCATGTCTGTGTGAATTCCCCATTGGTATACTATTAAATTTGCTTTTCTTCTATTAACCTATTTTATATCAATTTGACTCTTAGTTTAGCTAGAAGGACCCTTGAAGTGGAGAGGAATTCTTGCTCCCTGGCAACATCCAACTTATCATTTTTTCTTTTATAAATTATGTTTGTGGTGTTGTGTCTAAAAAGTCATCACTGTAGTACCTGAGTTTCCGCGTCCGAGAGACCACCAAGGAGCCAACACCGATGCAATCACATAAGGGTTTATTCGACAAGCTTAAGCTTGGGCCCAAGTATACCTGACATAGCGGAGTAGGGACTTGGAGCCCCAGCTTAGTTAAGGCAGTGGTATTTATGGGTTCCTGTTACTAAAGCAGGGTGGGGATTCCTGTTACTAAAGCAGGGTGGGGGTTTCTGGAACCAAAGCAGGGTGGGGGTTCTTGTTACTAAAGCAGAGTAGGGGTCCTTAGAACTAAAGTAAAGTAGGGGAAAGTTCAGCCCTTGGGCACAGGGGTCTGAGATGGCTGCTGGACCCAAGATGGCCTTAATTTTTCTTGGCCTCCACATTTCCCCTTCTCAGAGGAACCTAAGGAAGGACCCAATCTTGGGTCCAGGCTGGTCTCAGCAATAAGGTCCAGTGGTTGGTATTGCTGTCTGAGTACCATGAGCTGAACTGTACTGACTCTATCTTTGACAAAAGTAAGCAACATTAGTGAGGTAAGTGAGAACGGCTCAGTCTTAGCTTTAGGGGATTGTCCTTGTCAGTCTGACTTTTCCATTCTGGGATGAAGTTCTTGAGAACGGTGTGTGGGTCAGCTGACCAGACATGGGTGTAGTGGACCCAGGGAGTAATCCCATCGACCTTGAGAGCAGTGGGAGTGGTCAGGATCATGATGTAGGGTCCCTTCCAGTGTGGTTCAAGTGTTGGTATCTCCGGATGTACACCCAGTCACCCGGCTGATATCGATGGGCGTCTAGGGGTGGCCCAGTCTTGTAGAGGGCCCCCAGCTTAGGCCTCACCTGTTCATGGGTTCGTAACATTTGGAAGGAGAAAAGGAGTTGGTGATCATCAAAATCAGCAAGCACCTCAGATTTTAAATTGGGAATAATAGGTGGAGGAAAACTGAACATGATCTCGTAAGGGGTAAGTCCCTTCTTATATGGGGAGTTTTGCAGGCTAAACCTGAGGTGGGATGGCCTTAATTTTTCTCGGCCTCCACAATCACCAAACCCAAGATTATGATTTTCTCCTATGTTATCTAATAGAAGTTATATGGTTTTGCATTTTGTATTTAAGTCTGTGATCCACTTTGAACCTTGACATTTTTAACCCTGTGTTCTTCAGCAACTTGATAAGAATGGTGCTTATTTTTCAGTCTTGTTGATATAACATGCATATGGTCCCAAACACAGAGTTTTGCACATAGGAAGAATTCACAAATATCAATTTCCTCTGTTCCATTTTCCTGTCTCAAATTTTACTTCCAGCATTCCCAAAATCTCTATATTTCTTTAGAACTTTTCAGCCAGATTTAGGGAGCTATAGAACCTTCTAATAACAACACTTGCATTACCCCATGTTGGCAGATAATAGTTTATCTTCAGAAATTATTTGCCTAGATTATTGTTACATATGCTAGAATTAAAGTTCAATCTCACTTGCTATTACTAGTATATTAACACATCAAAATGTCACATTTTATCAAGATTTGTTCTGGCAGACATTGAAAATGAGTACATTTTCTTAACGAAACCAAAGAAAGAATGTCTATGATTTTATATATCTTGAGATATTTATCAAAATATTTTTTTTATATTTTGTATATCTTGATATATTTTATATATCTTGAGATATTTATCAAAAAGCAAATTCAGAAGAAGGCAAGTAGATACGAGAAAAAGTTATTACATAATATATATAATGACATTTAAATTTTTAAAAATTCCACAAAACTAAAGAAAACTGTTTTTTAAAAATATATACATTGATAAAATTATAAAGAAGTATCTGGAAATTTAAACCAAATTTAAGGCAGTGGTTCTTTTTGAAGGAATAATGGAAAAAACATGATTGGGCTTTGATTCCTAAAGAGCTTCAGATAACTTGGGAATGACTTTCTTTTTAATAATAGTGGGCTATAACTGGCTCATGAAATTATTTAAAGTCAGAAAAAATGAGACTTATTTAATCAAAATTATACTTTATAGCATCTGAACTATAGAACAGAATAACTAAATAAAACTTTGGATTGAATATTTGTGTCTGTATTTCAGACATTGCCATGACAATAAAGGGACCAGCTGTAAAGAATCTCAATTATAGGTCTATAGACTTTCATTCCCTCAGGCAAAGCAACTGCCTTTTTTTTCCCCCTAAGATTTCATATTTATTTATTTGAGAGAGAGAAAGCACAGCAGGGAAGAGGGAGAAGCATACTCCTGGCTGAGCAGGGAGCCTGATCCCAGGACCCTGAGATCAGGACCTGAGCCTGAAGGCAGAGGCTTAATGGAGACTCCCAGATGCCCCCAAAGCAACCCCTTTTTGTATTTCAATCAGTGATCTTTAAAAAACTGCAGATTTTGAACTAGTTGCTAAAAGTTTTTGCTATACCAGTTGAACTATCAAAATAGTTTTAATGAGTTTTCCTTAATGATTCAACACACGGTGAATTGAAATTACATGAAAAATTTTCAAAGTGTTTGTAAATAATATTTTTATTTCCCAGAAATATATAATTCTTAGACACATATTAGAGGGTTTCAAATGTAAATATCAGAAAATATGATTCAGACTGGCTTAACTGATAACAAAATTACCAGCTCATTTAACTGAAAGTCCAGAGATAAGGTGAGCCACATGAGGAGGAAATAACCCCATTTCTCAGAGTCTCGTTTGGCTGTCCCATATTACGTATACTGAATGTATTGTTGGGGAGGAAGAACTTAACTCTGCTGTTCAAGATCCTACCTGGACTAAGAATCAAACTGACATGAGACAGTTACTGGAGAAAATAGAATTTAGTTTCCTACATATGGGGATTCCACACAGACATGGAAATTCCAAGATAGTCAGGCAACAGAAGGCTTATATGAGCTAAGGAGAGGGATAGGGTCTGGAGACACAAAAGGCAGAAAGACCATTAGCAGGAAGGTAGGAGATGTTTGGAAAACAAAGGTTCCCCTATTATGCAGGTAAGTTTCTTAGGTAAAGAGGAATTTCTGTTAATAGCTCTTTTCCTGCCTCAGGCAGACAGTTGAGAGGGTGGTAAAGAGCTTTTCCTGATTCTGCTGAGCTTTGATTGCTTTTTTTTTTTTTAAGATTTTATTTATTTATTTGACAGACAGAGATTACAAGTAGGCAAGAGAGGCAGGCAGGGAGAGAGAGGAGGAAGCAGGGTCTCTGCGGAGCAGAGAACCGGACGTGGGGCTTGATCCCAGGATCCTGGGATCAGGACCTGAGCCGAAAGCAGAGGCTTTAACCCAGTGAGCCACCCAGGCGCCCCTTGATTGCTTTTAATACAAAATAATGTTCATGCCAAAGTGGCCCATCTTTGGGTAGCCTACCCTTGCCCCTATAGTGTCAGTAAAATACTCCCTTCATGGTGGCAAAGTTCTATTAGCCTTCCTGGTTTCACATAAATACCTCATGGCATCAAATGAAAGAAAAAGAGCATCATTTCTGGAGGCTCCCTCATTAGACTCCCAGAGACTTGGAGTCTATGTTGCGGGGGACATACTTCTCACAAGACCTCAGTAAATGCCCATCTTTTGCATTGTGTCAAATGCCCATGCTAAATCAATGCTACTTAGTTTAGTCCTAATTCCTAAACAAGATACTTCAGGAGTTGAGTAAACTTAGCTGCACACTGGAACCACTTAAAAAAAAAATACTTAGACCTGCATCCTATCCTGAGAGATTTAGATTTAACTGGATTTGGATGCAATCTGAGCTTTAGGATTTTGAAAAACTAGTATGTGATTCTAATGTGTAGTCAAAGTTGAAATTCACTATCTTAGAGCAATCACACCCTTAACACGGAGTTTCAGTATAGGATCAACTTCCCATTTAACATGTGACATACAGAGGAGGGAGTAGATACCTGGGAAAAAAAATCAGTTATCTGAAGGAATAGGCAAGGGCAAACAGGTATCATATAAGTAACTGATAATGTCCACACTACTTTTTCAGTTCTATATTACACTATCTATAATCTGAAATTAAAAATAAAAAGACTTTGGCATGTGAAAGCCAGGTTATATATTTAGAGTTTAGGAGGATACAGATGAACATAAATTACATTAAATCCTACTCTAAAATGTATAGATTTATGTATAAAAATAGGAAAACAAGTGAACATTCAAAAATTCCAATATATTTGTGTTCTCTCCCAATAAAAGCTTTATAGATATAATAAAAGTATAAAAACAATAAATAGTAAACTCAGATGTTAGTGGATCTATTTATTCAATTAAAATGAACATAATACCTGGTATTGGAACAGCTATTATCCTTCAAAATACTAAAATATTGTCTGGTTTTAATAGCAGATGTAGCAAACACTTTTTTTTTTAAAGCTTTTTTTTTAAAGGATTTTGTTTTATTTTATTTTTTTTAAAGATTTTATTTATTTATTTGTCAGAGAGAGAGGGAGAGAGAGCAAGCGAGCACAGGCAGACAGAGTGGCAGGCAGAGGCAGAGGGAGAAGCAGGCTCCCCGCCGAGCAAGGAGCCGGATGTGGGACTCGATCCCAGGATGCTGGGATCATGACCTGAGCCGAAGGCAGCTGCTTAACCAACTGAGCCACCCAGGCGTCCCACAAATACTTTTTAATAGAGACATTGAAGGCTTTTATCAAAGTGAAAATGTGTGGGAAAAGGATAAACATTTCATCCATTGCTAAAAATAGCACATTTAGTCAGGTGTTGAATAAATTACTAGGAAATGGGAGGCAGGCAGGTAAGATTTGATGGAGAGAGAACAGGAAAACTCTTAAAACAAAACAGAATGGGACTTTAATCTGGATGGTCAGTTAGACAACAGCATAAATGCCTTGAATAACTGGCGAATGGATCAGCAAGCTGGTGGAGCTCCATAGCTCAGAATTTTACTTCTAGTGGCAATGGGATTAATATATTACCCAATATTCTGAAGTGTAACACTGGATGTAATATAGATATAAATAAAGTAGTCTTTATATAATTAGAATTATTGAATTTCAAACATTCACTTTAGAAAATCTGGATAAAATATTAAACCCAATAATATACTATTCAAATTAGAAAATATTTTCATGTTTGGAGCAAATTGAGTTGAAGTATATTGATTGATAGTTTATACATGTCTGCACTCAAAACAAAACACTAAAAGATCATTTGTTTTTATTTATGCACAATCAAGCTCTGGAAAGCAATCTGCTCTTTCAACAACTTGGTATGTTCAGTTTTCCAGGCTTCAGTACCACATATGTCAAAGTTTGGGATATTATTTCCACCATACAACTTTTCTACTGTGAATAGTCAACTTGACTTGGCATTTACTCACTGCTAAAGGCTTCCCAAAAGGGAATGAAATCATTGGTGTCACTCCACAAAATATTTACAGAAGAGAACCTCTGCATCGCCTTATAAGAAGTCGGATATCTTCTTGTTGAGCATATATGAAGAAATAATAACCTTTCTTCAATAAATACCTCCAATTCTTCATATAACCAAAGTTTATTTCTATGGTATCACTAATGACATGGTAGTCTGAAAATTCTTACTAAGATGTCAAATTCATTATAACTGTCTAAGTTAACTTTTCTTATATCAACAAAGAAGGAAGATAGTATTAGTCTTTGCAACAAGCGAGTAACATCATTCACTTCCCAGAAATATTATGGATTTAAGCAAAATATAGCATGAGTATCAGAGTGGAAAATGAGCAGATAAACAAAATTACAGAACTGTGTCCTAAAAATCTCTTCAGCATAATGGTGGAGAATCTAGAGAAGTGTTAATCTTATCTTCTATTTTAGAAATGTGAGGGCTAGAGGCAAGAATTCAGAAGTTGCTGTTCTGGGAGCTTCAGGATTTATAGAAAGCCTATTCCAGCAGAAAGCCAACAGGGAAAGGGGACTTCTCTCTGGTACAGCAGCACTCTTCTTGCAAAAGAGAAAGGAAGCAAAAGCAAGGGAAATGGACACATCCACATCATCACTTTGGTAATGATGCCAAGCTAAGCAGAAGGTTAGACTGATGCATGATGACTCCTGGTGCTGTCACCCAATAACAGAGCTGTCCTGCAAAATAAAAGGGGAATATGTATTAATCAGGTTTCCAAAAAATGTTAAAAGGACTGAGGAGCCACCAGAATGACAGGGAGGGGATCCAAAAAGAATGCATTCACCTTCTTTATGGACGGGTACCACACACAGATCTCAATATGTGAAAGGCAAAATAGAACAAATAAAAGAAAAAATGAAAACTGTGGGCTGCTAACCCAAGCTATGGAATGAAAGTAGGCTTCAAAATTAGAATGAAAATCAAGCCACTAAAAAAAGAAGTTGTTCTAGTCTAAGAATATTACATGATCTAAGTGAAAAAGTTATTGGGACAGAATTACATTAACAACAACAACAAAAAATTCTCCATCTCCCACCCAACACATTGCTCAGTATGTCATATTTAATAATAATAGCCTTAAAGTGTCCACTATATCTCAGGTACTTCTCTAAATATTTCATTGGTAGTAGCTAACATTGTCTCTAATATAGTCCCTACCTGAGAATGATATTTTATTGTACCCATTTTTAGAGAATGGAAGCTCTGAGAACATATCCAAGTTTACACGGCTACTATAAGGCATTTGACTCCAGAACACCTGACCCTCTGATACATATTTTAACTCCATATGCCTTGCTGCCTCTTGTGAACTTCTAAAATTTTTCTGCAATTATAGAAGTACATATATACAAATATGGCACAATTGGAATTAAATTTATATGTTATAGGTTTTTAATATTTTTAATATTTTTATATGTTATGGTTTTTGTGGTATATAATAGCATTTTAAAATGATATCTAACATTACATACAAAAGCATATCATTTATTTTAATTATACCAGATAGTATAACCAGTGCCCTCTTAATGTCATTTGTATTATTTTTGATTTTTAGCCATTATAAACAACAAAACAGAAAAGAACATAAAACATGTCCCCGTGCCCATGCATATGTATATTTCTAGAAGTAGAATAAAAGCATTTGGCGCTCACTCATAGTGAATTCATCACAGATTTAATTCCCCAGGAATCAACTCTGAGATGGAAATTGGCATGCTAAAAGTTTGTTGCAGTGTACCCTTGATGTATGTGCAATGCTTTTATATGTCATTTTTATTAAAATAAAGTTTTTTGGAAAAGAAAATATATGCGGGCCTAAATAAAAAGCATTGATTGACAGAAGCAGAAGGTGAATTGCAATGTAAAGACAGTGGAAGCTCCTCAGTCCTACTGGGAACTCTAGAGCAGGGATGACCCAGTAGAGTTGTCCCACATTGAGGCATGGTGGCTTAGGCTTTATATTCCTGCATCTACCAGTCTTTGGGTATGAGCAGTCCTGAAAAAGAGAGTGACTTTGAATGAAGTGGTTCTTTCCAGCTGAGGACAACTTTTATAGCCCTCAGCCACCAATGTTCTCAGGAACAAGGAAAATGAGGAGTTCGGTACTAGGTTGAATAATATCCACTAGCACGTATAGTTAATAATATAGTACTGTACACTTGAAAATATGTTAAGAGGATAGATCTCATGATAAATGTTCTTACACAAAATACACATACACACACACACACAAAAGAACACAAGAAAGTTTTGGAAGAGATATGTATGTTTATTACCTTGATAATGATGATGGTTTCACAGTTGTGTGCATATGTCCAAACTCATCAATATACACTCACTAAAGGTGTGCAGTTTTTGTGTGTATCAACTATACCACTATACCTGTCTATAAAGGTAAATGGATAAATGAAAGAAGAAGGAAAGAAGGGAGGGAGGGAGAGAGGGAAAGAAGGAGAGAAAGAAAGAAGGGAGGAAGGGAAAATTTACCTGAATATCCTCAGACATATTTGCTTCTTGTAAGTTCTATAAAATGCTACTTAGGATTCTAATTAGCTTCTTTTCTGGGGATAAATTATAAAAGGATGAGTAGTAAGTTCTAACACCTACCTCTGCAGCTGGTCCACAGTCCATAACTAATATACTTCATTTCTCTCCTCCCAATTCACTTTATATTCTCTTTATCATCAACTGGAATATCTCTGGTCTTGCTCTAACCCTAGAGGTCTATGTAATAATTTATCTCCTGGGGTTTGCCATCACTAGTACCACTAATAAACCAAATACTACAGGACTTGTTGAGTTTCATAGTGCAAAAGACATATCTGCTTGCACTTTGGCCTGAACCTGTTACCAAGTCTTCTGCTCTGGGATTCATTTAAAGTGGCCAGGCATTTATATCTCCAGGTCAGTGGGTTAGAGCAATATTTCTGCCATTATAAGAAAAGAATCCTTCCAAGTGTTGCACTTCCCTTTTAGTGGTGTATAGTATAAGATGCACTAATTTGTCTTTAGTGTGTGAAGTATAACATGAAATGATTTGTCCTTAATTTGGAAGAGCTATCCCAGCATGCTCTAGAACATTGGATCTCTAAAATCTTCGTTTGGGACAGGACCTTGAGTCTTCATAAAGTTTATTTGTCACCACCTGGAAAATGTGTATCTTCACAAGCTTTTCATCCTATTTGCCATTTATTGCTCATCCAGTTTGAGTAACATAATAATAAATAATGTCATAAATATTATGGATTAGTATGACAGTTCTGCAGAATGTCCAGACAGTCCATTTATGTTCAAATTATGATACAGTGGGAGAGATAATGTAGTCTTATGTATACTATATTCTGTTCCAAATGAATGTACACTATTTCTGACCCTCCTGTCTAATAGCAAAAGAAAAGAAAATCATTCTGCATACTTGGCCACATACTGTGTATCTGAGGCAGTGTTATTCTGCTTGATCAAATATGGTATCTAGAACAATGGCAGCAGTTGAACTACTGCTTGGTTAAGCTTGAGTTGTCTGTTGTCATTGCTATATATTTTTGTAGGGACCAGTCTGGTGAATGGAGTGGAGAAATGATAGGGAACCTACCTTTTTCCTCAAAGGTGGCACATTTCTGCTTTTCCCCTAGGGTGCTAGGATATTTTTAATTTATGTTCCTGGCTGGAGAGTGGGAGTTTAGGGAAGAGAGAGGTTTAGTGGCTCCAATTAACATTCTTTAAAAAAAAAAATTTTATTTATTTATTTGACAGATAGAGAGAGAGAGAGAGAGACAGCGAGAGAGAGGGAATACAAGAGGGGGAGAGGGAGAAACAGCCTTCCCGCCAAGCAGGGAGCCAGATGCAAGGCCGGATCCCAGTACCCTGGGATCGTGACCTGAGCCAAAGGCAGCCTCTTAAAGACTGAGCCACCCAGGTGCTACCTAATTAATATTCTTTATAATTCTAATCCCCAGGCAAAAAAAAAAAAAAAAAGGAGTAAAAGTTCTACCAACTAAAAATTAAGCCTGTTTCAAGTATATATTTACAGCCTGGGAAATGTCAGTTGGAACTAGTGGACCCACTGTAGGCTACGCCTGGGTCAGGTACGTTTATTCCCTTGCCTCCATTCTCAATCTAGGGCAATGAAACTTATGAAACTTAGATTTCAGTGTTACGTTGAAAGTCCAACATCCTTGAAATGATTGCCATTCTTCCTCCTAAATGTAGTTACAAAAGTAATATGACTGTAGATCCTGTTGGTGGAATCACTGCTATATCTTGTTGTGGTGTTACAGTGTGTTTTCTCCTGGGCACCTGGCTTCTCTTTCAACTATGGGTTTGAGGTCTGATATCTGGGCAAAGAATCATATATTTAGCTGGGGAGGCTGCCCTCATCCTCCTCATTATCCAGTCTTGATTTATTTTGATTATGTAAATTGAAGAATATCCTTGTCTACTAATCTATCCTGCTTCTAGAGGCAATGTGTTTTAGGATCAGAACCCCGCTTTCTACCTCTCTAATGTTAGTGATCATTATAATTTTACCCTATTTGCTCTAAAGATTATGTGCCATTACCTAGTCCTTTGAAATTCCCCTAAACCTGTTAACTCCACAAGAAGCCAATTTTGGTAACAGTATCTCCTATAATCAGTCTTTGTGCGCAAAGGATGACTAAGATTCTCAATGAAGTTTATGCTCCTCTGAAAAGCATATGTATTACCACTTTGATAAAAAGAGTGGTCTCCACATCCTCTTACAGAACAAGACCAGTCTTGTGCCCTTACATAAAATACATAATTTAGCATGCTTATTTTTCTGGGCTTTTGATTTTTTTCCCCACTGTTTACTATAATAATTCTGGTATTTCTTCCTTAGTTATTATGGGGCATCAATTTATGCAAGCTTCCAATGATTGACTGACCAAATAACCAAGAAGGGTCCAGCCAAGAAATAGGAACATACAAAAAGATACCTTCCACATAGCTCATATAAGACAGGGGACCCTGAAGTGACATTTTTTATAAGAGATTTCTCCACTTCTCCTTCCTTCTCCCTTTTTCTCTTTTCTCATCTCTATTCCCCTTATTTATTCCTATAATCTCATACCTCCTTTAAGAAGAAACAAAAGGCAGTGTGAATATTATCTAGATTATTTTAAAGGAGATATTTTAAATTTTAATGGAAAATGGGCCCATAATAATGTTTATATCTGTAAATACTTATTAGCTTTCCTCTTATGTATGTATATTTTACATATTTTTTACATTGGCTAACCAAAATTGTGCTACAGTCCATAATTAATTATATTATATGCACACAACCTTAGAACTAAGAATGCATGATTAGTAATTAGGGTATAAATTGCTGATACATACATACATCAAATATGTAACATAGAACAAACATATAACAAATATGTTATACATTTTATAACAGATACAGCTTTTATTATACTGCTAGTCCCAACAACAAACTAAAGATTTATTTCATTTCTTATTTGCTTATGATACATTTTCAAAATGTGTGAAAGTACTTAGGCTTTTGATTGCTCAGTTGATTTTCTTTTGAAACTTACAGTCTGACATTTATTAAATTTGGAGTTTAAAATGTTTCTCCCTGTAAAACTTCTGACATAATGCACATTTATGAATTATTTTTCAAAATGTTCATAATTTGTTTAAGTTCCATATCTCAGTACTTTCATTCCTTTAAATAACACTCTGCTTCTTATTCTGTATTCTAAATGTCTGTCTCCTGACTCAAACTGTCTTGAAAGAAAAACAATATATGTAGAGATTTTATGATTTTATATGTTCTCCAACTGTATTTAAAATGTTATAGGGGTGCCTGGGTGGCTCAGTGGGTTAAACCTCTGCCTTGGGCTCGGGTCATGATCAGTCCTGGGATCGAGCCCCACATTGGGCTCCTTGCTCAGCGGGGAGCCTGCTTCCCCCTCTCTCTCAGCCTGCCTCTCTGCCTACTTGTGATCTGTCTGTCAAATAAATAAATAAGATCTTTAAAAAAATAAAATAAAACAAATTAAAATGTTATATTTATTACATATATTTGTTATATTTTTATATTTATTTTATATATTTTAATATGTTATATATATTTTTTAAATGCAGATTGAATAGTGTTTGAACACAGTGTATATACTTTATATTATACATTCTCATTCACATGCATATGTATATTTAGATAAAAATTTAAAGAGTAAAAAGGTACAACTATAAATTTATCTGAATATTTAGAAAATTATACTTAAAAGCAAACTTATATTGACTTGTCCAAAGGATCCATTTTGGGAAAAACCAAGAGCCAGAAGCAATACTTCCTTGCTCAGGAAAACTGACACGCCATCAATTTATTTTGTTTATACATACATGCTGTCAAAACACAAAAATGAAATACAAAATATAAGAATTTAAAGACATTAAATTTATACATTTTAAATATAAACTGAGGTTATTATTAAAGGTGAATCATGCAATTATTCATGTTATTCATGCTTGTAGTATTAGCCGTATTCCTGTATCAATAGGTAAACCCGGAGAATGGTAGCTTCAACTATCTTGTATTCAGCCTTTTTATGCAACTATTTTATTTTACCTTATTTAGACTGTTATTTAAAAAGTCACTTTGTTTTTTTTAAATTCACTTTCAGGATTATTTTCTTATGTTTGTTCTAGCTTTAAAAAAAAAACCTGCTAAAATCTGACCATCTGTCTCAGTGATCAAATGTCCCATTCTTACATTTCTGTATTATGATTATTATGGCAAAAATGTGCATCTGCTTTTACTGTCCAACATTGAGTTGACTTTAAGTGTATGAATTTTGGCTTTTCTCCCAAATACAACGTGCATTTCACCAGATCTTCTTCAGGTTTTAAATGTGAATGTACTAGAGGTTTGACCCAATGCATTTTGTATTTCTGGTTGGCTGACACTTCAGTTTCTTGCTATGAAATGAGGAATCCCTTGAATCTTGAAAAACCCTAGAATTATTTTTGGAGATGCTGATCAACAAATTAAATTTAACAACTCTGAGAAAGTCTATTGATCAACTGTTTTTTCACACAGCATAGAGATTAAATCATGTAGGATACTTGAAATGCATAGATAATTTAAATAGAATTTTCCAAGGAAATATCCAAATAGTTCATTTACAACAAAATGTACATTGCTTAAAAAAATATAGAAAATGTTCCTGTAGTATAGATAAATGATTTGTAAGTTGTCTATAAATAGACGAATAGTATGAGTCCCAAATCACAAAGTGTATGTCTTTATATATGTTTATATAATATATATACATATATATGTATAAATGAGGCTTGATAGACTAAATAGAAAGATCATTTTTTATTAACATTAAAATAGAATTCCTTGAATTCATGCAGAGCACATACTCAATCTCTTCACCCTTAAAAAACACATAAAAGAAAGAATTGCTTTTACCAATCAAGTACTTGTAGGTATTCTGACTAGTATGATTTTTTTCCTTCTTATTCTTTGCCATATAGGGGATGTTTTGTAAAATATAGGTTCAATATAAAATATTGAAGAGTATTACACAATATAGAGGGACTGTCCTTTATTTTTAATGAATTAGCTTTATATTTTTGTATAAAAAGGCCAATGTTAAATTTATTTGACCCTAATTTATTGCTGATAATAGAACGGTTCTTGAATTTTTATCACAAGGCTTGATTTTTCTAGAGTTCACTATTTGAATTTTTTACCACATATAGGACAGCGTCTTAAATCATGCAGTTAAGTGAGTATATATTAAGCATCAGTACCCTCCCCTCTTTTCCCATCTTCATTATTGTCATTTCCTATCTCACCAAATGGCACCATTGTCTTTCTAATACTGAAGCTAAAATCCACCAAAAAATCCCCATTACTTACTCTTCCTCATCCACTTATAGTAATTATTGTCCAAATCTTCTCCAGTCTATATCAGAAATGTAGTTCAAGTATGGTATACTTAATTAATGCCTTTGCTTAGGTCCTCATACTCTCTTACCAAAAATAAAACAATAGCTTCCTGAATGATCTTCATGCTACCAGGTTCCCCCTATTTCATCCATCTTCTACTCTCTATAGCAACCTGATTGTGTCTCTACTGTATTTAAAGGCAACAGGAAAACGTTAATATTTTCAAGGGTAGAATGCAAAGGAAGGTGGTTTCACTGTTACTGCTATAGTTTTCAGCCTCACCTTACTGTTAACTTTTTAGGCTGTTTCCATTGTTTCATTTCACCTATATCAGTCTTTTCTATGTCTTACATCTTTACACTTTCCTGATGCTCTTTAGAATGGTCTTTGGTCCTGTCTTCTACTTTTAATTTTACTAATAAAATAAGTGGTTCACTTGAGATAAATTTTACCAGTTTAAGTGAGCTAAATGGTTTTCCACATTTTTTTCCAAAAGATCGCAGTGATCAAGAGTATACTAGTGATCATTGCACAATTCATTATTATTTTTTTGAAGATTCTATTTATTTATTTATTTGAGAGGGAGAGTGAGGGGGGGGCACTAGTGTGAGTTGTGGGGAGGGATAGGTGGAGAGGGAGAAGCAGACTCCCTGCTGAGAAGGGAGCCTGATGCAGGGCTGACCCCAGAACCCTGAGATCATGACCTAAGCCATACTGTGCCACCCAGTGGCACATACTATTACCCATACTATTACCCCTAATACATGATTGATATACTTTTTTTAGTGGTATACCTGATGAAATAACTGAATGAATGAACAAATAGGTGAATGGATAAAACAATAAAATAAAGAATGAATGATTTAGCTGATTAGCCTGTATTTTTTTATTTCTTTTTTATGTGCCCTTAACTTTTTAAGACATTAAAAATATAATAATACTATTCTATATTTATGATCTTATCATTTCTTTTTTGCCTTCCAATTTCAATTGGGATTTTATTTTGCATACAAGTAATGGTGAATATTAATACTGAGTAAATTAATTAGTCTTTTCAGTTATGTATACTGTGATATTTGTATTTATAAGTTTATAGCCAAAAAAGGTGATATACTTATACAAAACAAATGTATATAAATATTGTCAAATAATATTTAGTCATTGCATATCAATATTTAAGGTGAGATAAACATATAGAATGGTTAATATTTAGAAATGTGAATCAATTAAGATTTTGAAGCTAATGATTTTTTTTGAACACTCCTTTATCCTATTTTATAACAATGAAATCTACTTTATATTCTCTTGTTAGTTTTGATTCTTTCAGTCAACATGTAAGAATTGAAATGTTGTTCTTAGAAGGAATTCAATGTATTTTATGCCAGTGAATTTCTGGTTAAACTCAACTAGTTTACCTTTAAGTACATCAAATTCATTTTCAAGTATTTACTACTGGAAATTGTATATTCAAAAAGTCAGAGTATGTGTTTTGGTTTGTTTGGTATTTCAATCCGTAAAAATTCTGCTTCTAGCTGTGAATTGGAAAATCCTGCCAGTTCATACTAAATCCTGAAATTATTTCATGATACAAACTAAAAACCAGATTGGAGCTCTTACATAAAACATGTTTTTTTCCATCCATCAGAGACTAGTTTCTCTGACATATATAAAAGCAGATTCAAATATGTAAATGTGTAGGTCTGATTGTTAGTTATAAATAGTGACTTTTTTTTTAAACTTTATTTTCTACAAATATCCATTCATCTCCAGAGGCCTCACCTTGGCATCATCAGTCCTATTGACATATGGCCAGATGCTTTCCTAAGGATTTGATCCTTGTAAGGACACCACATGAAATCTTGGGCCACCTGTTATTTGAGAAGATAAAACAAACAGTCAGCACATATGTTAAATATTCAAGTATTATTGGTTACTCACAGGGAACTCTTTTAAAGTAGTCAAGTTGAAATTATGTACTCATGAAAGAATACAAGAAAAAGAGAAACAAATATTTATGCAATACCACTTAAAGTAAAGTAAATGCACTGAAGCTATTTTGCTAGGATTTGATATATTTAATTGTAACATTGTTTCACAAGATATTGGATAGTCTTATAACTGAAACCTTCAAGAAAGAGAAAATTAAAAGAAAGGAAATAGAGAAACTTGAAGGAAGACTTCTAGGTTTCAGATCCCAAGTTTGCCAACCAGGTGACTTTGGATAAGTCATTTTTCTCCTTTGTGCTTCTGGCTATCTCATCTATAAAGTGAGAATTAAAAACAAAAAAACCAAAACAAACAAAAAAAAACACCTCTTCTACTTATTTCAAAGTATTATTGGAGATATCAAATTGAATAATGCATTTGACCATTTTAAAAAATAAAATGTGACTGACAAATAAATGAAAAGTACCATTAGAAATTAAAGCAATCCTCATTGTTGAGATGCATATTTTATTTAAAATTATTTTTAAAATTTAAAATTTCAATTTAAAATCGCTTTTTAAAATTCTGTGACAGCACCTAGCTACCACCATAGGTAGGTAGGCATTGTTGCTACCAGGCACTATATATACTTTTTATTCATTATATCATTTAATCTTTATAATAATTCTCTGAGATTACCAATTTCATTAAGCTCTTTGATCTTCAATTTCCCAAATGAAAGAATTCAGGTAAGCCTATATGATTCCAACTGAAGATCGTATATCAATTAATATTTATAATATTTTCAGCATATATTATATATATGAGAATATGGAGATTCAGATTCACACTGGGGAGCCAGAAGTTTAATTAGTGGAGGCTAATCATGGAAATGTTTATAATTTTTATTTATAAAAACTTCCAAAGGGTATGACAAGCAAATTTTAGGGGAAGATGAAGTTATGTGCAGGATTAGTAAATAACTGATAGTATAGTGCTCTTTGAACTCAATAATTTCTGAGAGAATGACAGATGCTAGATGGTTGACAGTTAGACTGAGCTAGAGTCTGTGAGGTACAGACAGACAAGATCCAAATGCTTTACTTTTAATTTATTTGATTGCTCTTCAGTTTTCCCACATTATACAAATATTAGAGAAAAGATGTTTTTAAAAGCAGGCAAAAACTGGAATGAAATCCAGATGCTTAGCATAAAGGAACACCTTGTTATAAATACTCTGGTGATTATAAGCATAACATGTTACTAAAAATATTGAATTAAATATCATCTCAGTCTTTTAAACAGTGAAAATTATTTTACATAAAAGAAATAATTGAGGAAGTTTTCTCAATTGGTAATTAAACTCAATAGCTGTGAAAATTGAAATTGGTAGCATAGTTGTTCTCTTATCTGTTTCAGTGGCCTACTATGTTAGGAATTTACCAAATGCTTCTTAAATCTTATTTTAGCCATTGCAGTGAGTCTTGCAATATTATACATTGAATTGTCTCAGGAAATTAGGCAAATAATGTTTTTAAAGTATGTATAATTTCTTAATCTTGTTATAAATAAAAATGCCACATATTAGCTCAGTGTAATAATTCATTAAAATGCAAAGAATAAGTTTGAAACTGTACTGTTCATACCTCTTAAAATTTTATTTCAGCTGTGAGTGTACATCTGGATAGACTGGACAAAACTGTAGTGAAGAAATAAATGAATGTGACTCTGACCCATGCATGAATGGAGCTCTTTGTCATGAGTCTACCATTCCTGGGCAATTTGTATGCCTGTGTCCACCCTTTTATACTGGAAAATTTTGCCATCAACACTATAACCCTTGTGATCCACTCAGTGACCCTTGCAGAAACAACTCAACATGTTTGACTTTGGTAGATGGAACTCATTACTGTGTGTGTAGAGAAGGTAAGAGCTTATATTTGTTTTAATTTTTTTTTCACTTTTTGTTTGTTTGGTTTATTTTGTTTTTATGAGATTACGGTTCCTTAAAAATGGGTGAGAGAAAAGTTACATATATTGGAGAATTAAGGATTATTTGACTCCAAATATAGGTATTATAAACAGACTAGAGAAATAATCTAAAATGTTAGCCTAACTAGTATGGTGAGGAGGGGCGATGGGGGGGGGAAACAAAACTTTGTAGTTTTTGGCCTTTTTTGTTTGTTTGTTTTGAAGAAATTTCCCATTGTTTGTTAATAGCTTCTTTTTCCTGAATAATCTTGTTTATGTAGTGTTCCGAACAATAGCTGTTAGAAAAGAGCATAGATAGAATCTAGGGTAATCAAATGCTTCACTGTAACTTTTTTCATGGACTTATCTATGAACACCACTTATTTCCACTTTGGTGGCTAAGCCAGTGTCATGTGCCTCTAGTGGCTACTTTGTACCATAAAATAGAGTGTGTGAAGGGGATAGAGAACGGGCAGGTTGAAGAGTATTATTGGCACTCCTGAATCCATCTGTTCCTGAAGCAGGTTATTTCTGGTTTTCTGGGTCATGTCAGCCAAGAATAACTTACACAGTTTGAAAGGTGCTTGATTAGGAGCTCTTCAGATGTAACAGGTGATCTATATAAATCTATGTAAATGTTTACTGCTCACGTACTGCTTGCTTCTGAAGAGCTATTACCATCTTCAACAGGAATGCCTCTGCCATAAAACTAGCGCATTGTAGGTTTTCAGTGTAACAGGATGTGTCATAAGCACAATATAAAAACCACACTGTGTGTAAGAGTCTACAACTAGTATTTATTTTCTAATACCAACTCATGGCTTCATGTCTCTTTCCTTGTTACTTATTCTACTAGAAAAGAGGTTTATTAAAGATAAGGACAATACTTATTTACTCTTCTGTCCCCAAAGGTCAGCTTAGACTATACCAGTTAATTGGTATCAAAGCTGTTCCTATTTGTTTTTATAAGCCTCTAGAACTTCCTGAGGTATAGGATAATTATAAGCCTATAGAGGCAAGTCCTTGAATGTATGTACATGACAAAAACTTCTGGACCTTCTGAGGGGTTGGAACTATAACTGGAGAGCCATTAGTAATTGTTTTTGCAAAAATGACATGGGCTTTATAAAGCAAATAATGTGGGCATACAAGGCATATGGACAGACACATGTTTGCAGGAATGTGTCAGGAAAAGCAAGATAGGAAAAAATGTGAGGGGGGCATTTGATACCCTGCAAACCTCAGTAATTATAAAGTACATAAATTAGGTGGATAATTTCCTTTTAACAAACATTGAGAGTGAAATTTTTTGAAATAGTATTCAGTAGCAGGGGAGGAGCTAATTTATTCAGCAGAATTATCCATAATGCTTTACTTAGCAAACTAATATTCTCAGAATATAAGTAATATTTAATGAGAGGTAGCAGCATATTTCTTCAATTAAAATAAAACTTCCTCTATTTTCACCAAAGATAGTTTTCTACAAGGTGAGCATGAATTTTGATGTAAAATTTTTGATAATTTATGTGCAATTAATAAATGCATTTAATGAATTTATATAATCTAGTAAGATTCCTTTCCTGTTGTCAGGTGAGGGAAAAAAAGTTCAGAGATATCATAAAACCTTATCAACGACTATCAAACTAGTAATAAGATTTTCCAGCTTCACAAGCATCACAAAAATATCCTGAGGACAATTTAGATTTCACTATTGTATATTAGTAAAATCTTGTTTGTCTTCTTGGAACTGCATCATTATACTTAAGGCTTGCAGAGAAATACGACCATTTCAAATTAATGCTTTGGATACAGTAGCAGGTGGGCACAATGAATCATGTGTTTGTCACATTCTAATTATGATTCAGCACAAAGAGATATGTGAAGAGTACATTGTTTCTAAACTGTTTTGCAAGTGTGTATATATATATATATGTCTGTATATATATACAGACATATATATATATTTATTATATATATTTGAAATTGAAAAATATTTCTAAACCTAAGAAATTATAGGACTAAGTTTCTGTAAATGAGATCTAACTACTATACAAAATGTTTACTTACTGTTGCCTTTAGTTCAACATCTGTAGCAGATCAATAACTAAAGTCTGTGACATTGCTTTAAAGAGCTACCTCAGAATATTATAAAGAGGTTGACTGTGGAATATTTTAGACACTATGCCCTGAGTTATTTTAATACCTGTTGTTTGAAATAGGATCTACACCAAAGCCATTATATTATTTTTTAAGGAAAATATTCTAATCAAATTTCATTTTAAAAGTAGTGAATTTTAAACTACAAAGAATTCCAAGACTTAACCTCTTATACAGATACAGGATTTGGAAGCTCCACTGGAATTCTTTGCAAGCCATTTGTGTTTGCCAAGTGACTAGAATATAGGGCATCACAAGAAAAGAGACTTAAGACTTAAGGCCTTGGAGGTCAGCATATGCATTTTTGAAATTCTGTTCATGGTTATTAGTCAGCCTATAGGGTCTGTCACAATTTAAATATGAATATAAATAGAATCCCAAAGCCAGAGTAGTAATGTGACTATGTACTAATCAACTAAATTATAAATGGCATTAAAATGCGCTCTGAACATTATATGTTTATTAAAAAATAAAAAATTAAAAATTAAAAAAAATGCACTCTGAAGAACCAGCAACTAGAATAACTGATATTTTGATTTATGCCAAACTGAATGCTCACCAAGTAAACTATTTTGCTTAGTGTGATTGAAACTTATAGCCAAAACAATTTAATCTGTTTGGGTACAATGTGAGCTACTTAAAAATTATAGCTGTAGTAAAACAGTAGAACTATGGTGATCATGTTTTGCAGGAGAAAGTAAAGACTGTGCTTCTGTCTTCTGTTTAGAATGGAGGTGAGTTAATTTGGTCCCTATGAACATTGAACATTTTCTAGTGGAAAATAGGTAGACAGAAAAGCATTTAGCAGTAATAATTCAATACAGGTTTGTTTTATATAAAATCCTATTTGTTTAAACAATTTCTGTGGTTAAAAAAAATCACTGCTTTAGTAAGTATAAAAATAGTACATAGAAAGACAAATATAATTTCATAAGATTCCTAGAAGTAAATGGGATTTACACTAGTACCTTATAGTGTTAGTTTTTGGCGATTTAGTATGCAATTAATTTACACACTTTAGCATTTATTTTATACTACACATTTTTTTTTTGCCTCTCTGCACTATGCTCTGTATATAACACATGCCAGTCTTCTAACTGCATGTTGGTAGCGTCCTAGAAATTTAAAAAATATATTCTTTATTAACTGATTCAGCAATCATTATTGATTTCCTACCATGTGTCAAGTCTTGAGGTAGGTTCTGGGGAAATTAAACATGGCAGAGACACACCCTCAAGGAATTCAAAGTTCAAGGAGAGACACATAAATTAACTAACCATTAAAGTACAACATAGTAAGCTCTCTCTTACTTTGTGGATGCATACCCCACCTTTTTTATGTAGTGTGACAACTCTGAGTTATGTTCCACATGATTTCTAAGAGGATCCCCAGCAGCCTTGGAGCCTTCATTGCCCATAGGAAACTAACCAGCTCATTAGCCCCTCTCTCCCCTATTTTATTTCTCCATTCTCTTGCAATAATTTCCAGGATCACCTTTCAAATAAGCTACCTGTATGCATATTATTACCTGATATTCTTATTTTGGGAAACTCAAACTAAGAGAGAAAACTCCATCTCTCTGGTAATTATGATTGATCCATGTCAGCATAGGACTGGAATGTTGGCATTCAGAGCCTTTCCTTGGAATTGATGATAAGAGAAAAAAGCTTTCACTTTTTGCTAGAGTTTTACAGTTGGTGCAGCCAACACATTGTTCCCTTCACATGGAGATCTGAATGCAGTAAGAGAGAAATGTTTGTGAAAGAACGGGTCCTGGTGGTCACTATGGTTCTTTCTTAAACTCTGAAAACTGCTAGGGATCCTTCCTAGCTAGGCTACCAGTAAATGACATTCTTTTTATAAGTTAGTATTTTTGTTTATAGTGTATGTGATCAAAAGAGGATTATCTAATGTGTACAGTAAAGGGAAAGAGAATTAAGAACAAGAGTTGAATAAACTGAGTTCAACTTGCAGGCTGGTATAAATGGATTATAAGAATGATATGAGGGACTTGGGTGGCTCAGTCAGTTAAGCGTCTCCCTTTGGCTCAGGTCATGATCCCAAAGTCCTGGGGTCAAGCCCTGCACTTGGCTCCCTGCTTGGTAGGGAGCCTGCTTCTTCCTTTCCCACTCCCCCTGTTTGTGTTCCCTCTCTCACTGTCTCTCTCTCTCTATCAAATAAATAAATAAGATCTTTAAAAAAAATGATTTACAGAGATTTACAGAGATAGAGAGGACTTTAGATAACATGCATGTCGATGCGTGTATAGCATGCAGTCTCCGTTATTAGTATGTGTGTGTATATAGTGAGAGATCTAAAATCATCTTATGCTTAAAAAATATTTATATTCTACTAGTTTCTTTAGGAAAGCTTCTTTATCTTTCTACTCTGAATTATGTCTCAGTTTGTAGGCAAGAACATCACACTATCCAATACTTTCGATTTAATTTAAAGGGCTTAGTTTCCAAATGTAGCCATTTCATCTATATGTCCCCAATGTGAAAGAAGCAAAAGTGGTTTGTTTTTTTTTAATGACACTTCACAAAGGATTAAAATGTGGCAAAGAGTGCTTGGAAAATGTCTTAGTAGAAGGAAAAATCAGATCATTTACATGTGCTATTGATTTATAATCAGGATTCTAAGCTCGATGGATTTGTAGTACCAGAGGAGGCAAGCAGTTGCACTTAAACACATTTATTACTCTGGTACATATACTATTATTATGGTAATGCCACATTACCTAAGGCGTATAATTCCAAATACCAAATAAATGTGTCACTTGACAATATAGTTTATCTAAATTAAAAATTACTCTTTTTGACAATTAAAAACATGTGCTTGTGTGGTAGCATGTGTCTATTAGGTTTAAATGGCTGTAGATATTTATACTAGGGAAATTCTTCAAAGAAAACATATATTGCAGCAAAATAACTTTAAATCATGTTAATTATTTGTTATATTTTAAAATATGAGCTTTTATGGCACCTGGTGGCTCAGTTGTTAAGCATCTGCCTTCAGCTCAGGTCATGATCCCAGAGTCCTGGGATTGAGGCCCACGTTGGACTCCCTGCTCTGAGGGAAAGCTGCTTCTCCCTCTCTCACTCCCCCCTGCTTGTGTTCCCTCTCTTTCTGTTTCTCTCTGTCAAATAAATAAACAAATAATCTTTAAAATAAAATAAAATAAAATATGAGCTTTTATACTCATTTTTAAAAATTTTTCTTAAAATCAGTGTTAAAAAACCTTATTAGGCCTATTAGAAATATTAGTTCTATCTTGTCATATTTCATAATGTTTGAATTTAATCTGCAACTATTTTGTAATAGTTGGTTAATTTTTCAAGAATGCTAACATTTGTATCTCATGTTTTCAAATAAAAATAAAACAATATTTATTCTTTTTAAATAAAGCAATATTTTAAAAAATTCTGACTCACTGAGAGAAATCTTTATTTTTTTCTTGTTTTCATAAAGCTTTAAAATCTGAGTAATTTTTTAATTAAGAAAAAAACAAAAATAATGCCCTTCTAATTCTTTTGAAAAAGGTCATTTTTAAATATTTTTAGTTTTTATTTTAAAATGTATGATTTTAACACTAACTTGTTGAATACATGAAAGATATATCTAGTTTTTCCCTACTTACTTTCATTCCTAATTATTCCAAGTGGTATTATTTCTAATGTGGAAGCTCTCAAGGTCTAGACCGAATGACAAAATGTTTCCTCATAAAGTTTCATGAAAAATCTAACTATTGTTATGTACTTTGTTCTATGCCGTCCCCTCTAGAGAACGAAATAAAAAATGAAATTTTTTAGAAATAGAAAATATTAAGTGATTTTAAAAATTATACCTATAACCTACATTGATTTGGCTCCTAAACATGAGTTTAGTAACTTATGAAATATTTGGGGGGATGGGAAGATGAAAAATTATTGATCAGTCACAGGCATTCTCTATTACAAGGTATAGCTAAGCCATTATAAGAAAAAGATAAGAGAATCCAAGACATTTGAGAATGTCCCATTATTTGTGTGTAAAGAACTCTATTACAGTTAATAGAGTCAGCTGAATTCTGGATAGAGATAAAAAACAGGAGAGTAGCATAGAACGAATTCAATATACTTAAAGTTTTGACAGATTTTAGCTGTCACTGCATATATTCAAAACAAATACCCTTCACACAAACAAATACTTCTAACACCAAAGACTATGGAAAGTGTAATATATATATATATGTATATATATATATACATATATATATATACTTTTCTTTCTCCTTTAAATCCCCTGAACACAAGCTTTCTCAGCAAAACTTTGGTTTATTTTAAATGCAATCCATGTCTACTTTATTTTTTTTCTCCCGATGTCTACTGCATTTTAGCAATCTAATTTCCTCAGCCCATTGACATATGTTGCTGGTTGGTAACAAAGCTCCATGCCAAAAATGTCAAACTAAATGAATAAGGCAAAATCACAGAAAATAAGGTTATTCTGTGAGTTTCCTGAGTTTGTACATTCTGAATGTTCTTCCGATTTATCAGCCCAGCTGAACTCAGGAGGGCACACTGGTACTACTGCTCCAGCTAGTCAAGGCCCGTGAGTCCCAGTGCCTCAAAGAACATTTCTGAGAAACATATTAGTGTCAAAATACCCTGCCTCCGAGAGAAAGCTAGTCATGCTAAAAATAAGAATGGTGTAATGCATCCAACTTTCTAAATCTTTCACTTGTAAAAAAACAAAAACAAAAACAAAAAACCCACAAACATTTAAAGAAAAAGCTTATTATTTATAATTGTACTCTATCATTTGTAATTTAAATATGATAGCAGTGGTGATTGATGAATGGTGAAATGTGTTGGAATTGTAACTCACTTACCTAAAATTAAGAGAACCATATTAACTTGGAAATAACTCTTTAATTTTGTTTTTAATGGTGAGGATACAATACTGACTGCATGGGTGAAATTATAAGCGTGCAAATTCAGAGTTAAACTTGAAAGCTTTGATATCTAAGAAAAAAATACGACAAATTAATAATGATACTTGACCTAAAGACTGCCTGCTCTGCTAGACACGTAGGCCCTATAGATTTCTTTTAAGTGTTTCTTGGTGCATCTTCCTACTTTTAACCCATCATCATCTCTGTATTTAAAGCGAATTCCCTTTAGAAACCATGTAGTTGGTTCTGCTATTTTATTTAGCCTGCCTGACTCTGCCTTTTATTGAAAAAAAATTTTTAAACCACATTTCATGTAATTATTGATGTATATGGCTTTAAATGGATCATCTTGCTATTTGTTTTCTACTTTCTGTAGTATTTGTATCTCTACTTTGTTCCTTTTTACTCTTGCCTTCTTTTGTGTTAAGTAGTTTTTAGGTTTCCATATTATCTCCTATGAAAGAGGCAGCCAGATTTTATAAGAGGTAATGCCCCCTTCCCAAACTCCAGGTAGAAGCAGGTTTGCCGCTTGACTTGGTGGTAGGCACCACAGAGAATGGCAGTGGCTTGTAGCATGGTGTGAATGGATAAAGTAGGACTATCCCATGTCCTCTCGTGAAACTCTTAAGTGAGGAAGTACAGAGGATTTTCCACCCTGCAGTAGGTGGCAAGCTAAAAGATCATGATATAGAAATAGAGATCAAGGAAGCTATGCTATATCATCTGCATGCCAATATTCCAAGTGACTTGAAGCTTTCAACATGAAGAGATATTTGAAGATTGAAAGGAGAGACGTCATGAGGTGGTGTTATGAAGGAACATGGCCATTTCTGTGCAACCCGCTCTTTCAGATCCCAGCCTATGTGTATGCAATAATAAATGCAGGTTTTGTAGAACAATTTGAATGACCTTCTGTTCTTCAGACTAAAAAATCTGAGTAGATATTGTCATTTATAATATCACTGCAATTATTTAGTACTTAGTTATAGCACTGAAAAAGTAAGAGAAAGGAAAATCCTCTTTTTTCACATATTTTCTAACTAGTATTGAAAAAAATATTAGCAAGAAAAAATTAGTATAACAGAATATATTTTGTTTTATATAGTTATATATAATCAGGGAAGTAATTGTTTAAATTATAAATATTAAAATATTTACTGTATTTTATTTATTTATTTATTTATTTGCTGTATTATTATTTTATTTATTATTGTATTTATTTTTTTAAGATTTTATTTATTTATTTGTCAGAGAGAGACAGAGGCAGACAGAGGGAGAGGCAGGCTCCCTGCTGAGCAAAGAGCCTGATGTGGGACTCAATCCCAGGACCCTGGGATAATGACCTGAGCCAAAGGCAGATGCTCAACTGACCAACCCACCCAGGCATCCCTTTAATGTATTTAAAAAGTGAAATGCTGATTTTTTCTGACACAAATGTGTTTAAATAATTACAACTGCCTCTTACAAGTCTGTATAATTTTTTTCATGTTCTTTGTTATTTTAAAAATATATATAACTGGCATGTGTTTAAATGGATGAGTGATTATGGAGCTATGAATCAAAATAATGTGTTTTCTTTGAATCACTTGGATATGGAAAGTAATTAAATAATTTGCCTCATCTGCTAACTGCCTTGAATAAATTTGATTGCTGAAGCTCAATTTTACTTTAAGATTGGCCATCACATTAATTCATTTGCTTTCCAGATTGTTTCATTTCTTCTTGTTCAAACATTTAAGTACCTTAAAACAATAGCAACATTTGCAACACCCTATTTTCCCAAAGGATTTAGTAAAGTATTCCTCCCTTAATTCTTTCCTTTGAACTTGTTTATTAGAAACTAGCATAACTTTATTTATGTTATGTGAATTAGAAATGAGAAGCCAGAGATGATGTATTTTCTTTCTTTATGTAATATATATTTTTTCTAAGCTTCCACTAAGAGCATTTTCTCCAGACACTTTAGCACTGACTGATTTTCACACTCTAAAGTGCAGATTGCTCATCTATATCCATTTCATCTCTCCTTGCAGGATTTGAGGGTGAACATTGTGAAATTAATGTGGGTGAGTGCTTCTCCCTTCCCTGTCAGAATTATGGTGACTGTGAAGATGGGGTCAACAATATCAGGTAGAGAAAACCAAAAAAATAATTAGATACAAGTTTATGCATCTAGATGTATCTAAACACATCCACGTTTATAATTTCAATTGACAAATTAAACATTTCTGGTTATTAAAAATTTGCCATGCTACAATTATTTGAAGCTTTGACTTTATATGTTTATACTAATGGAGGTATTAAATTTCTTGTTTAAAAGATGTGTTTGCAGACCTGGGTTTTCTGGACCTCTATGTGAACTTGAAACAAATGAGTGTTCTTCTAGACCTTGCAAAAATAATGGAACCTGTGTGGATCTGGTAAACAGGTTAGAAGCTACATTTTACTTAATCATTATTTTGTATATGATATTTAAAAAATAAAATGAACATATATTTGCCTATCATTCAACTTAAGCAGAAACTTCCCAATATCCTTGTGCTTATCCCCAAGTACTCCTCTACTTTTCCCCCCAACCGTATTGAATATCCTGAATTTTTTTGTTGTTGAACAAAGATTTTATGTTTAAATTTTTATTTAAATTTCAGTTAGTGCAGTGTAATATTAGTTTCAGGCATATAATATACTGATACAACCCTTCCATGCAACACCTGGTGCTCCTCACAAGTGCCCTCCTTCATCCCCATCACCTATTTGACCCATCTCTTGCCTTTAATATATAGTATTAACTATTTGTATGCCTACCTCAACAAAACACTTAATTTGCATTTAATATAACTGAAATAATACTGTGTATATTCTTCAGAAATAAATCACTATGTTGAACATGACATTTCTGCATCTGTTGCTCATTTTTAACTGTTGTACAATATTCCATTTAAATATGTGTCAGCATTTATTTATCAGCCTTCTGGCCATAGATATCTGGGTTATTTGACTCTTCTTTCTTAGAGATAATAATACTCTTGAGGTTTTCAAATATTTCCCCAAGTACACAAGTGCTAGTGTTACTTTAGATTTCATACCTAGAAATGGAATAGTTGGATCGTTGGGTAGATTTTCACATGTATTATATCATTTTTTTTTCCATTTTACTTTGAAAATGAAATATTCACACTCTTAGTGAAAATGAATAGGTGTCCCTATTTACATTCTTAGATATTCCATTTGGGCTTATCTGCTGTGTGTAAAAATATATGTCTTTGTTGTTGTTTTTTTTTTTCCTGAGTTCCCATCATAACTTATGAGTTTAAGCATTCCTTCATCCATTTTAAGAAATTTAATTTTTCCTTCCTAGAAATGCCTATTTATGGCATCTTCCCATTTATGTTTTCTTCTTATTGATTTGTAAGAATCTTTATATATTTTGGTTATTACTTCTTTTATTAGTTGTATTTACTGAAAATATTTCTATTGATTGTAGATTGACATTTTACCTTCTCTATGATAAGTTTTGAGTGCTAAGCTTTAATTTTAATGTAATCAAATTAATCAGTTTGCTTATGGTTTGCCTTTTTATCTCATTTAAAAATGTTTACTCTACTTAAAGAAGAACCAATAGCTATTCTTCTCAAACTTTTCCAAAAAATAAAAGAGGAAAGAAAACTTCCAAATGCATTCTATGAAGCCAGCATTACCCTGATAACAAAAACAGATAAAGACAACACATAGAGAAGAAAACTACAGGTCAATATCTCCGATGAACATAGTTACAAAAATCCTCAACAGCAACTCAATCCAATAATACATTAAAATTAGCAACTCAATCCAGTAATACTTTAAAAAGAATCATTCACCATAATCAAGTAGGATTTATTCCAGGGATTCAAGAGTGGTTCAATATTTTTTAAAAAGTTTATTCTAGGACAAAAGAATCTTGCTTATATTTCCTTTTGAAATATTTAAAGTTTCACCCTTTCTATTTAAATTAATTTATCTGGAAATTTTGCAGGCATGTGTGCATGTGTGTGTGTGTGTGTGTGTGTGTAAGGAGAAATTTTAAGTTCATTTTTGCATATGATTAACTAATTGTGCCTGCTATATGTATTGAATAACTTCATCTGTTACTTACTGCTTGGCCTGATCTGCTTTGCTTTCTTGGTTGCAGAACAAGTCCCCATATACAAATATGTCTATTTCTTTGCCTCTATTCTGTTTCCTTAGTTCAATTAGCTGTCTGTGTGCCTGTACCATAAATCTTAATTACTTACCTTTGAAATATCTCAATACTGGTAAGGCAAGAAATCTCATATTTTTATCTCCTTCAGGAAGTTTTAGTTATTTTTGACAGTTTTGTTCTGTTACAATCAATATGCATTGTATAAATCCTTACATCTAAACAAAGAAAGAAAGACTGGTAGAATTTTTATTGGAATTTTATTGTATTTATAGATCAATTTGAAGATAATTGATATATCTTCATTTAGATCTTTTAAAATATCTTTCAAAAAATAACAGTTGGACAAATTCAACTGGATACACATTGATTAGGATGAATATAAGACTCATTTGCCAGGTCACCATTTCTCTCCAGACACCAGGGGATATATTTGTTTATCTTAATAGAGATCTAACATCTAGAATTCCTCTCACAATTTATATCACAAACTGCTTAGGTTTCTGATAATCTTCTATTATTTCTATTATTTTCTGTGGCCACCTGGCTTTTGCACTGTCCACTCTAGTGAAGTAAATGGAGACATGCTTTGAATAACCACCCCTGGAACTCAAAAGCCATTGAAGGGGACACTAGTCGCTAGAAGTCCTATAGGGATACAGAATTGCTTTCAATTTAAAATCTTGATAAGTCTAAAGGGACATTTCAAGATCTCCCAGTTGGGCTTTCTGCATAATAGCTCTTATTCCCATGTGGAAATTCTGTTACTAAGTATATTGACTACACTATATATTCAGGGACTGTGAAGGAAAACAAAACAAAACAAAAACAATAAAAGATGGATTTATGATCCATCTACCAGACCTAAATAATTGTGCACTCCTACTGATGGAAAGTGGTATTTCAAAGATAAGCATAAGTTCAGGGCCATTATCTAAGAACTCCTAAAAGGCCTGAATATCATTCTTTAATCAGTGAACAATCATAGTGGTGAATGGTCTCAGAACCCCCTGAAAAAACTTCAGGAAAATACATGGAAAGCCTGTGACTATATATCAAGGTCCTTCTTCAAAAGGACCTACTATCCTTCAGTTGAAGCACTGAGTCCATGACACAGCGTAGGTCTGAAATTGTGTAAGAGGCTAGGAATCCCTACAAAGGCAAATTATATAAGTGTACTTAATTCTATATATGTAAATATATAGAATTATACTATCCTTCAGACCTGCACACTTAATTCTGTACATGTGAATAGTACCATAGCAGATTGCCCATGGATTTTATTTTGTAGAAACTTGTCACTGTCATTGCCATTGCCATTGTCAAGGATGTCTGAATCAATCCACCAATCACCATCTGTTTCTCTGATTTATGGGGATATTTGCTCATTTTTTTAATCTGACAGTCATACATAATCAACAATTTTTATCCATTCTTGGATCCCATTATTCTAATTTATATCAGGGAACCCAATTTTACTGTAGCATCTCACATTATCTCCAGCCTATAAAGGATAATCACCCTAGAGTTCATCGAGACACTAATGCCACCCTCATGAACCTGTTCTTGATCTTGGTGAATGGAATTCCTCCTGGGTAAATGGAATTTCTTCCTAGGAGATAGGAATACCCTCCTGTACTCTCTTGGGATAAAAATTAAGGGGTAACCGAACAGCTTACTCATGATAGATCCATTCAAACATTTCCATAACAATAAGCCTATGAGCAGCTTCTTATATACCAAGAACACTCTGGCACTTCTGCCTCACCAATCTAAGCTAGAAGTAAGTCCTGTGTTTGATTAGCCAATTTAACACCATACCCAGATGCTAATAGTAGCAAATTGAAACTTCTCTCTCATCCATGTCAATAAGTTTAACTCATTTAAGTTTTATATTTATTCACCTTTGGTCTGACTACCTTAGGGTCATTCCCACACATGCTCCCCAACTTTGTGACATACAGATTTTTGGAGCTATGCATCTCTTCTAGGATATAGGCTAGATGTTCCCAGTTAAGTGTTTCCATCTCTCATCAGCAACATTGGAATCTAACCCTTTTTGTGCACTGGAACCAAAGAGAAATGTTGAGAAGTGGGCCAGGGAAAATGCAATATTTTATAAATCAATTCCTTCAGCAGAATTTAGAGGAAGGCTTGTGTGTAAACAAGCACAGATTTTGTAAGAAACAGGAGACGTTTTGCCTGTATCACTAATGGAGATTAAAATGAATTCAGAGATTTAAGTTCCTTTGCTATATCTATCCTTTGTCTATAGGGGGTATGAACTCCTTCAGAGTTACTATATGGGCTATACTGGTTTGCTGTTATTACTCAGCAGAAACTGAAAACTTGGTGCTTAAAAATAGTTATTACTTATTAATATTTTCACATCTGTGGTTTACTGGTATTTGGCTCTAATATATATAGGGTTCATCTAAGTTTCTCATGGACATAGCTGAGGAGGAAGAAGTCAACTGAAATGGCTGTGCTCCAAGTGTCTTTCATTTTTATTGGATTAGCATTGTTTTCACAGAGTTGCAGAAGTTCAAGAAGACAAGCAAAAAAACCAGGCAAACTCTGTTAAGCCCTAGACTCTGAGATAGTGCCCCTTATCCTTACCTATAGATCACATGCAAAAAAATAACTGTAGCCATGCCTGAAAGTGTGGGGCAAACACTCTTCCCATGATGAAGCTGTGGCTAGGAAGAAGAGTGGTAAAGAATTAAGATAAAAAATTCTATCAACTAACAGAAGATAGGATTAGTAACTGGAAATAACTCACAAAAAACATGTAGACTGAAGCATGAGGCATTAACTGCCTGGCATTCCTAATTTGCCCTGCATGAGACTTAGGAGCTAGCTCTGAGTCAGAGACTAGAATAAAATGAATAGTAGAATCAAAATGCTTTTTCAAATATAAATGAAGGTATTTCACATCACTTAATCATATGGCTTCTAAAGACCAGTTTTCTAAGTTCTAGTATGAGATCTCAAAGAGTTAGATGAGGAAGTCAGCCAAAATGCCCTCTGCTTAAAAGACAACTCTTATGGTCAAAGAACTAGGAGTTCATTTACAGAAAACTGAATTGATTATAAAGTTGATTTTGACTCTTCAATCTAGCTGATGACATCAAACTCTTTCTCAAACTGAGAATATCCTAAAAAAAAAAAACTTGATGGAAAATAACCAAATACTAATGTTGAACAATCTGGCAACCAACATGCAGATTGCTGAAGAGTTTTTGTCAATATTAATCCTCAAGCTCGGCTCATGTATAGGAAAAACAATACAATATACTGACTGAACCATAACTGAACCAGCCTCTTCCTGATAAGAAACAGATTCTGGAGGTTTCTGGATATGACTTTTAACTGCCTGATTAGTGTTGAATCCACCTGGTGCCATCATCTTTTTTCAGAGGCCTTCCTGAAAAATTTGAAATGTAAGAAAGGAAATGGAGGTGACTCTTCAGAGACATCATTTGAAGATGATTATATAATAAGCAGTAAATATTTGGACCCCTAGGGTGATTTCCCTGTGGATAAGAAAGAAATGGCAGCTACTTTGGAATTTGGCAGATGTTTGCAAAATTTACAATACAATCCACAAATCACACTACTTGGTATTTATCCAAATGAATTAAAACTTATGTCCACTCAAAAAACTAATACCCAGATGTTTATAGCAGCCTTATTCGTAATTGCCAACACTTGGAAGCAACCAGGATGGCCATCAGTAAATGAATGGATAAATAAGTTGTTGTATGTCCAGACAATGGAATATTATTCAGCACTTAAAAAAAAAAAAAAAAGAACTATCAGGCCATGAAGACACATGGAGGAAACTTAAATGCATATTACCTAGTGAAAGAAGCCAATCTATAAAAGCTTACATAGAATATGATTCCAACTACATAACAATTTAGAAAAGGCAGAACATTTAAGAGATTGTGGTTTCCAGGAATTAGAGAATACGGAGGATAAATAGGTGGATCTCAGAGAATATTTAGGGCAGTGAAGCTATTATGTATAATAGACAATTATGATGATGGACACGTGCCACTATACATTTGTCAAAACTCATAGAATGTACACTAAGAGTGAACCCTAGTATAAACTATAGACTTTGAATGATATTTCGTATGTCACTGTATGTTCATCAGTTGTAAAACAGTGTACTGCTGGTGGGGAATGCTGATAGTGGAGGAAGTCTGCTTTTCCCTCTCCTTCTTCCTCTCCCCATGGCTTGTGTTCTCTCTTGCTCACTCTTTCTCTCAAATAAATAAAATCTTAAAAAAAAAAAAAAGGAGCTCCTGTTGCTTCACATTCTTATGAGCATTTTGTATTGTCAGTGTTCTGGATTTGGGCCATTCTAAAAGGTGTGTAGTGGTATCTCATTGTTTTGATTTGCATTTACCTCATGACATATGGAGGTATATAAATATAATATATATATATATATTTATATAATATATAAATAAATAATCATATATAATTATTTATTTATATTTAATTTATAATTCATAATAATTTATAATTATAAATATTTATATATGATATATTTATATATTATATATAATATAATAATTAATTTGTGATAATTATAAATTTTACATATAATTATTATGTAAATAATCATATACAAAAAATTGAATATTCATAAATAAAATATAATATATATGTTATATATATGTGACATATAATAAGCATATAAAAAGATGCGGAACATCTTTTTATATGCTTATTTAACATCATTTGGACTTCTTCAGTGAGGTATCATTAAGATCATGGGCCCATTTTTGCCTGGGTGGCTCAGTCAGTTAACCAACTACCTTCGGCTCAGATCATGATCCCAGAACCTTGGGATTAAGCCCCACATCGAGCTCCTTGCTCAGCAGGGCTCCTGCTTCTCCCTCTCCCTCTGCCACTCCCCTTGCCTGTGCTCTCTCTCTCTGTCAAATAATAAATAAAATATTTTTACAAAAAGAAGATCATGGGCCTATTTTTTAAACTGGATTGTTTGTTTTCTTATTGTTGTTTTCTTATTGTTTGTTTTCTTATTGTTTCTTATTTCTTATTGTTTAATATTTGTCTATTTTGGATAATAATCCTTTGTTTGATGTGTCTTTTGCAAAAATCTTCTTCCAGCCTGTGGCTTTTCTTGGCTTTCACAGAACAGAAATTTGAATTAAGCCCATCTTATCAATTCTTTCTTTCATGGATCATATCCTGGTGTCATCTCTAAAAAGATAACCAGACCCAACATTATCAAGATTTTCTCCTTTCTTAAGGGAGTTCTTATAATTTTGCATTTTTATTGAGTATTTTATCCATTTTTAGGTAACTTATACAAAGAGTTTAAGGTGTGTATCTAGATTTTTTAAAATTTTCAATGTGGATGTCCAGTTGTTCCAATACCATATGTTGAAAAAACATTTTTCCACTGAATTGCCTTTGTGTCTTTGTCAAAGATCAGTTGACAGTATTTATGTGGGTATATTTCTGACCTCCCTGTTCTGTTCCATTGATCTATTAGTTTATTCATTTGACAAGACCACACTATCTTGATTACTGTAGGTTTATAATAACTCTTAAAGTCAGGCAGTGTCAGTCCTTCAGCTTTGTTCTCCAATATTGAATTCTGAGTCTTTTGCTTTGCCCTGTAATCTTTAGACTTGTTTTATTAATATGCACAGAATAACTTGTTAGGATTTTGATTGGGATTTCATTGAATCTAGAGATTACATTGGGAAGAACTGACATCTTGACAATATAGTTTTCCTACCCATGAACATGTAGTATCTATTTAATTTTTCTTTGATTGCATTCATCAGAGTTTTATAGTTTTTCTCATATGAATCATGTACATATATTATTAGCTTTGTACACAATTATTTCATTTTGGAGACACTAATATATATTTAATGAAATTATAACACATATTTGGAAGAATGCACATCAATCTAAGAATGGTGATTTCTTCTCTGTAAAGGAATGAAAAATGAATCTTGATGTATGCAAAGCGTTTTCAAATATGTTTTATACATTTTCCTTAAAACTGTTCAGCAAAATAGAAAAACATTGAGATGTGTTAAATATGGATGATGGGTATATGGGTGTTGATTATTCTATTCTCAGAAAATTACTTGTTTAAATTGTTATAATAAAATCCATTTCAGTGCATTAAAATCTTCCAAAGACAAAAAAAAATCAACAGCTAAAAAATAAGTAATCACATTTTCATATCCCATCTGTTTTCCAAGAATATGTTTTTTGATATAAAGCATTTTCAGTGTGTTTTTAGCATATTGATATTAACTTATAATTAAACATTTTGAAGTAATCTAACAACTCATTTAAAACCAATTGTATGTTTAGTACAAATTATAGACACACAAGAAAATATTAAAAATAGTAATTATTATTTAATGTACTTATTATTACATCTATATTTTTAATCTGTTCTATTCTCTCCTTTGTTTATTGAAACTGAGGCCTGAAATAATCAATACTTAATCCTAATTAATGTATTTAAAGATGAATTCCTTGAGATATGAGAGCCCCAGTTGAACTACAAACTATTGTGAAACTGGACACTACAATTGACATTTTCTGACATTTGATAGCATATGTTATCAATAGAACTAATGTCTTTATAAGCCACAGTCATCAGTTTACTTAAATCACTGACAATAATATTGAACTATGAAAATTTTACAGCTAAGGAAAGAATTCACCAGAACAATTACAATAGCAGTGTCTGATTCATTCAAAGAATATAGAAGAAGAAAAATTTCCAAATGACTAATGTGATTACCACACACAGATCATGATCAACAAGACTATTAGGACCAATTGGTATGTGATGTTCATGAGTTTAGCAGCTCTTTATTGTTAAAAGTTGAAAATGAGTGGCTAATGTATATTTAACTAAGAGACAAAAATCTGTACATTCTTCTGTAAATTGTTTGCCTAGAAACCAGTTATTAGTCCAAATGGCATATTCTACTGAACACTTTTCCATAACCCCACTGTTTCGACAGCCATGTGTAGTAAAATTATAATAATGACATATAAAGACTATGTTAAAGATAATCATTCTTCTACGAAGCAAATATATTGGGTAGAAAAAAGTTGGTTTACTTTTTCTTCTTCTTTTGCTTGAGATACACAGAATATATAGTACCTTAAACCATCTTAAAGATGCTAAGTTAAAACAAAGAATAAATGAACTATACATACTGTAGCATGTTCAATATTCTCTTAGATTAATATCAAATTTGGTGGTTTTTCCAGGTGCAAATTTTACAAATGTTGTATTTACTTTACCTTATGTATGTTTGTATACATAATTATGCCTTTATCCGTTAAAAAATTATAAAAGAACAGATGGTTAGTTTTATATACCTTATAACTGATTGAAATTTCTGAATATTATCTAGAGGGTTTATTGAATTTTAAGTTTTTCACAAAATTTTAGTGTGAGAATCCTTATCCATGTCACAAATATAAATAAATTGTTCATTTTTAAAAGATTTTATTTATTTATTTGGGCACCTGGGTGGCTCAGTGGGTTAAACCTCTTGCCTTCGGCTCAGGTTATGATCTCGGGGTCCTGGGATCAAGTCCCGCATCAGGCTCTCTGCTTCGCGGGGAGCCTGCTTCCTCCTCTCTCTCTCTCTGCCTGCCTCTCTGCCTACTTGTGATCTCACTCTATCAAATAAATAAATAAATAAAATCTTAAAAAAAGAAAAAAAAATTTTAAAAAAGATTTTATTTATTTATTTGACAGACAGAGATCACAAGTAGGCAGAGAGGCAGGCAGAGAAAGAGGAGGGAGCAGGCTCCCTGCTGAGCAGAGAGCCCGATGCAGGGCTTGATCCCAAGACCCTGAGATCATGACCTGAGCCGAAGGCAGAGGCTTTAACCCACTGAGCCACCCAGGCGCCCCAGATTGTTCATTTTTAGATTAAGAAATGTTATTGTTTTAAAGAACTATGGTTCAGGAATGCAGTATAGAATCAAAAGAAAGAGATAGAAATTACTTTAAAAAATGCATTATAAGTTTTCTCAAAATTTGAATAGCTGTAACATAGGCTAACATGTTCTAATCATAAAGTTTCTCCTGCAACAGTTTGTAGTTTTCTTTTTGTGTTTTAGATTCTAGGCTTTTATAAAATGATCTTTTGGAAGAAATATGTATGAAACCTTTTTAAAAAAATTAATTTATTTTCTTTCTTTTTTATTAATTATTTTTATTAACATGTAATGTATTATTTGCCCAGGGGTACAGGTCTGTGAATCGTCAGGCTTACACATTTCACAGCACTCACCATATCACATACCCTCCCCAATGTCCATAACCCAACCACCCTCTCCCTACCTCTTCTCCCCCCACCAACCCTGTTTGTTTTGTGAGATTAAGAGTCTCTTATGGTTTGTCTCCTTCCTGAGCCCATTTTGTTTCATTTTTTCCTTCCCTACCCCCTAAACCCCCCATACTGCCTCTCAAATTCCTCATATCAGGGAGATCATATGATAATTGTCTTTCTCTAATTGACCTATTTTGCTCAGCATAATACCCTCTAGTTCCATCCACATCATTGCAAATGGCAAGATTTCATTTCCTTTGATGGCTGCATAGTATTCCATTGTATATATATATACCACTTCTTCTTTATCCATTCATCTCTTGATGGACATCTAGGTTCTTTCCATAGTTTGGCTATGGTGGACATTGCTGCTATAAACATTTGGGTGCACGGACCCCTTTGGATTACTCTGCCCATTTCTTGGTTGGATTATTTGTTCTTTGGGTTTTGAGTTTGATAAGGTCTTTATAGATTTTGGATACTAGCCCTTTATCTGATACATCATTTGCAAATATCTTCTCCCATTTTGTCAGTAGTCTTTGGTTTTGTTGACTGTTTCCTTTGATGTGCAAAAGCTTTTGATCTTGATGAAGTTCAATAGTTCATTTTTGCTTTGCTTTTCTTCCCATTGGCGATGTTTCTAGGAAGAAGTTGCTGTGGCTGAAGTTGAAGAGGTTGCTCCCTGTGTTCTCCTCAAGAATTTTGATGGATTCCTGTTTCACATTGAGGTCTTTCATCTACTTGGAGTCCATTTTTGTGTGTGGTGTAAGGAAATGGTCCAGTTTCATTCTTCTACATGTGGTTGTCCAATTTTCTCAACATCTTTCATTAAAAGGCTGTCTTTTTTTCCATTGGACATTCTTTCCTGCTTTGTCAAAGATGAGTTAACCATAGAGTTGAGGGTCTATTTCTGGGCTCTCTATTCTGTTCCATTGATTTATGTGTCTGTTTTTGTGTCAATACCATACTGTCTTGATGATGACAACTTTGTCTGGAATTGATTGGTGATTCCACCCACTTTGGGTTTCTTTTTCAAGATTCCTCTGGCTATTTGGGGTCTTTTCTGGTTCCATATAAATTTTAGGACAATTTGTTTCATTTCTTTGAAAAAAAATTGATGGCATTTGGATAGGGATTGTGTTAAATGTGTAGATTGCTTTAGGTAGCATAGACATTTTCATAATATTTCTTCTTCCAATCCATGAGCATGGAACGTTTTTCCATTTCTTTCTGTCTTCCTCAATTTATTTCATGAGTACTTTATAGTTTTCTAAGTTTTCTTTGCCTCTTTGATTAAGTTTATTCCTAGGTATCTTATGGTTTTGGGTGCAATTGTAAATGGGATCGACTTCCTTTTTTGCGGGGGGGGGATCAACTTCTTAATTTCTCTTTTTTCTGTCTTGCTGTTGTTGTATAGAAATGCAACTGATTTCTGTGCATTGCTTTCATATCCTGACACTTTACTGAATTCCTGTATGAGTTCTAGCAGTTTTGTAATGGAGTCTTTTGGGTTTACCACATAAAGTATCATATCGTCTGCAAAGAGTGAGAGTTTGATTCTTCTTTGCCAATTTGGTTGCCTTTTATTTCTTTTTGTTGTGATTGCTGAGGCTAGGATTTCTAGTACTATGTTGAATAGCAGTGGTGATAGTGCACATCCCTGCCATGTTTTCCTGACCTTAGGGGGAAAGATCTTAGTTTTTTCCAATGAGAGTGATATTCGCTGTGGGTTTGTCATAGATGAATTTGATGATATTGAGGTATGTATCCTCAATGCCTACACGTGAAGAGTTTTGATCAAGAAATGATGCTGTTTGTCAAATGCTTTTTCAGCATCTATTGAGACTATCATATGGTTCTTCTTTCTTTTATTAATGTATTGTATCACATGGATTGATGTGTGGATGTTGAACCAACCTTGCAGCCCAGGAATAAATCCCACTTGGTCGTGGTCAATAATCCTTTTAATATACTGTTGGATCCCATTGGCTAGTATTTGGTGAGAATTTTTGCATCTGTGTTCATCAAGGATATTGGTCTGTAATTCTTTTTGACGTGGTCCGTGTCTGGTTTTGGGATCAAGGTCATGGTGGCCTCATAAAATGAGCTTGGAAGATTTCCTTCCATTTCTATTTTTTGGAACAGTTTCAGGAGAATAGGTATTAATTCTTCTTTAAATATTTGGTAGAATTCCCTTTGGAAGCCATCTGGTCCTAGGCTTTTTTTTTTGTTGGGAGATTTTTGATGACTGCTTCAATCTTCTTACTGGTTATGGGTCTCTTCAGGTTTTCTATTTCTTCCTGGTTCAGTTTTGGTATTTTATAGGTCTCTAGGAATACACCCATTTCTTCCAGATTGCCAAATTTGCTGGTGTATAGTTGCTCATAATATGTTCTTGTAATTGTTTGTATTTCTTTGGTGTTGGTTCCGATCTCTCCTCCTTCAATCATGATCTTATTTATTTGGGCCCTTTCTCTTTTATTTTTGATACCTCTGGGCAGGAGTTTAGCAATTTTCTTAATTCTTTATAAGAACCAGCTTGTAATTTCATCAATTTGTTCTACTGTTCTTTTGGTTTCTATTTTATTGATTTCTGCTCTGATCTTTCTGATTTCTCTTTTGCTGGGTATAGGCTTTCCTTGCTGTTTTTTCTCCAACTCCTTTAGTGTATGGTTAGGTTGTGTACTTTACACCTTTCTTGTTTGTTGAGAAAGGCTTGTATCACTATATACTTTCCTCTCAGGCCTGCCTTTTTTGTCTCAAGGATTTTGAACAGTTATGCTTTCATTTTCATCTGTTTCCATGATTTTTTTTTTCAATTCTTCTTTAATTTCTTGGTTGACCCATTTATTCTTTAGTAGGATCCTCTTTAGCTTCCATGTATTTGAGTTCTTTTCAACATTCCTCTTGTGATTGAGTTCTAGCTTCAGAGCATTATGGTCTGAGAATATGCAGGAAATGATCCCAGTCTTTTGCTACCAGTTGAGACCTGATTTGTGACCCAGGATGTGGTCTATTCTGGAGAATGTTCCATGTGCACTAGAGAAGAATATGCATTCTGTTGCTTTGGGATGGAATGTTCTGAATCTGTGATGTCCATCTGGTCCAATGTGTCATTTAAGGCCTTTATTTCCTTGTTGATCTTTTGCTTGGATGATCTGTCCATATCAGTGAGAGGCATGTTAAAATCTCCTATTATTGTATTATTGTTGATGTGTTTCTTTGATTTTGTTGTTAATTGGTTTATATAATTAGCTGCTCCCATGTTAGGGGCATGGATATTTAAAATTGTCAGATCCTCTTGTTGGACAGACACTTTAAGTATGATATAGTGTCCTTCCTCATCTCTTATAGTCTTTGGCTTAAAATCTAATCTGTCTGATATAAAGATTGCCATCCCAGCTTTCTTTTGATGTCCATTAGCATGGTAAATTGTTTTTCACTCCCTCACTTTGAATATGGAGGTGTCTTTGGGTATAAAATGAGTTTCTTTTAGACAGCATATCGATGGGTCTTTTTTTTTTTTTTTTAATCCATTCTGCTACCCTGTGTCTTTTGATTGGGGCATTTAGCCCATTTACATTCAGGGTAACTATTGAAAGATATGAATTTAGTGCAATTGTATTGCCTGTAAGTTGACTGTTACTGTATATTGTCTCTGATCCTTTCTGGTCTACTACTTTTAGGATCTCTCTTTGCTTAGAGCACCCCTTCCAATATTTCCTGTAGGGCTGGTTTTGTGTTTGCAAATTCTTTTAGTTTTTGTTTGTCCTGGAAGCATTTTATCTCCCCTTCTATTTTCAGTGGCAGCCTAGCTGCTTATAGTATTCTTGGCTGCATATTTTTCTTGACTGCACATTTTTCTCATTTAGTGCTCTGAATATATCATTCCAGTCCTGTCTGGCCTGTGGATAGGTCTGCTGCCAATCTAATATTTCTACCAATGTTATGTTACAGACCTCTTGTCCTGAAAGCAGCCTGGGATTTTCTCTTTGTCACTAAGACTTGTAAGTTTTACTATTAGATGATGGGGTGTGGACCCATTTTTATTGATTTGAGGGGGGTTTTCTGTGCCTCCTGGATTTTGATGCTTGTTCCCTTTGCCATAATAGGGAATATATCTTTTATAATTTGCTCCAATATACCTTCTGCTCCTCTCTCTCTTTCTTCTTCTTCTGGAATCACAATTATTCTAATATTGTTTTGTCCTGTGGTTTCACTTATCTCTCAAAATCTCCCTTCGTGGTCCAGTAGTTGTTTGTCTCTCTTTTGCTCAGATTCTTTATTCTCCATCATTTGGTCTTCTATATCACTAATTCTCTTTTCTGCCTCATTTATCCTAGCAGCAAGAGCCTCCATTTTTTTTTTAAAGATTTTATTTATTTATTTGAAAGAGAGAGATCACAGTAGACAGAGAGGCAGGCAGAGAGAGAGAGAGAAGAGCAGGCTCCCTGCTGAGCAGAGAGCCCAATGCAGGATTCGATCCCAGGACCCTGAGATCATGACCTGAGCCGAAGGCAGCGGTTTAACCCACTGAGCCACCCAGGCGCCCCTTCCATTTTTTATTGTACCTCATTAATAGCTTTTTTATTTTAACTTGATTAGATTTTAGTTCTTTTTTCCTCCAGAAAGAGTATCTCTAATATCTTCTATGCCTTTTTTGAGCCCAACTAGCACCTTGAGAATCATCATTCTGAGCTCTAGTCTTAACATATTACCAGTGTCCATATTGATTAGGTCCCTAGCCATCAGTACTGCCTCTTGTTCTTTTTTCCTGTGGTGAGGTTTTCTACCTTGTCATTTTATCCAGATAAGAATAGATGAACAAGAGAATAAAATATTAAAAGGGTGGCAAAGACCCCAGAGAAATGTACTGTAACCAAATCAGAAGAGATCAAAACAGGGGAACAGAAGGGGGAAAAAAGAAAAAAATATATATATTTTTTTGTCTTATATACTATATACTATATAGATAGATAGATAGATATTAGATTGGTGAATAGAACAGATCTGCCCACTTGATTTTGGGTGTATTCTGGTCTCATAGAAGAAAGTACCTCCTAAAATTTTAAAGAATAGGCTAAGCATGATCAAGGGATGGAATATGACTGTAAAGATGAAAATTAAAAAAAAATTCTGAATAGGATTTGATAAGTTAATTGGAAAAGAGAAAAGAAAAACAGAGGAGACAATGTGATCAGGCTGGAGACTAGAACAAAGCCATGTGCTAGATTTAGGGTATATTTTGATCTATTAGAAGAAATTATATCCCAAAATTTTAAAGAAAAAAAAAACTAAATGTATACACAAAAGCAAGTTCATTACAATGAAAGGATGAAATACGACTATAACAATGAAGATTTAAAAAGATTTTTTTTAAGTTATTGTTAAGATAAACTAGTTAAACATTAAAAGAGGTAAAGTTTAAAAAAATGGAATAAGAAAAAAATTAAAAAATAAATTTAACTTCGCATGACTGAAGGATCATGGGGGAAAAGCCATGAATTCTGTGTGTTGCTTTCCCCTAGCTGTGGAGTTCTACTGTTCTCCTTGACTGGTGAGTTTGGTCTTGGCTGGATGTTCTTGCAGATCTTCTGGGGTAGGAGTCTGTTACTGTGAGTCTCAAATCCTTTTGTCCAAAGTGGAATTGCACTGCCCTTGCCAGGGGCCAGTCAAAGTAATCTGCTCAGGTTTGCTCTTGGTAGTGTTTGTTCCCTGAATGCTTTCCATAGAGCTTTGGAGAATGAGAATGAAAATGGAAGCCTCTCAATCTCTGGCCCAGAGGCGCTGAGAGCTTGGAGCCCCACTCCTCAGTGTGCCCTCAGAGAAAAGCAGTCAAACCCTCTCATCTCCCTGGTCTTCAGCTGCACTCCAAGCTTACCTGGTCTGTGACTGAGTATGTCTATCTCTGGTGCACAGCCCCATTTGGAGTCTCCAATCCCACCAGATTCCTGCCACACACTCCCACACTGCTTCTCCTAGAGGAGGAAGGAGGGAGGTCTCTCCAAATCTACCACTTGTGGGATCCCTGCTTGAAGAGCAGTGGCCTTACTGTCCCTTGGATCACAGTTTAAGGTGATGTCTCTCAGTGAAGCAGACTTCTAAAAGTTCTGATTTTGTGCTCTGCTACTCCACCTCTTGCCAGGAGCCAGCCCCTCCCTCCATGGTCTGTCTTCCCATTTTTTCAGATTTATTCCTGCACACATCCTATCTTCCCAAAAGTGGTCGATTTTCTCTTCCTAGAATTGCTGCTTTTCTTCTCTTCTATCTCTTGTTGAGTTTGTAGGTATTCAGAATGGTTTGATAACTCTCTAGCTGAACTCCTGGGACCTGATGTCATTTCAGTTGGCTACTCCTCTGCCATCTTGCTGAATATGTTTTATATATGAAATCTTAATGCTATAAGTGCATTTTAAAATTAGAATTCTCAAAATATATTAAATTAAAACTCCCATTAAAATTTATATATTGAATCTCATAGTATGAGTTAATCAGTATAGTGGTATATTTTAAAATGACAGCTTTCTAGAAGCAGAAAAAAAAAAGTTTCTCTACTAATTAACTTCTTTCTCATCTGAAATAAGATAAAAACAAGATAAAAGGGGTGCCTGGGTGGCTCAGTGGGTTAAAGCCTCTGCCTTCAGCTCAGGTCATGATCCCAGGATGCTGGGATCGAGTCCCACATTGGGCTCTCTGCTCAGCAGGGAGCCTGCTTCCTCCTCTCTCTGCCTGTCTCTCTGCCTACCTATGATCTCTGTCTGTCAAATAAATAAATAAAATCTTTAAAAAAAACAACAACAAGGTAAAAGAATAGTGTTAAGAATAATGTAAAGCAGGCCCTCATTTTAGAGCTACAAGTTCCTGTGATTACCTTGCATTTTTCCCTCCCCTTTCATTATGGCAATATCACTTTATGTAAAATAAAGTTACTCTTCTTTACCTCTAATTTTTTTCAATGTACTATATTTTCTTTAGAAGTCACCTGCTTAAACTCATTTTAGTTTTGGAAAAGTATCTTGAATACCTATCTGGAAAATTTTAGGTTACTATCAAAGTAAAGGAAATTGGAACAAAATTGTTTAATACCTTAACCTATTTAAGTTTAATTGCACTAAAACTTTTGCAATAAGGCCTTGAATTTAAATAGGAAATTTCCATTTTATCAAAATATATTACAAATTTCATGGTCTTAATTGTTGCTTCGAGACAATATATTTAAAATATATGCATATTTGTGTTTTAAAAGTTGTTAAAATAGGGTTTCTTCAAAAGAAGAAATGTTTTAGAGAATTCTAACACACAATTCAATATTAATATAAGATTAACTGGGTCACTTAAGACATTAATAAAAATCAAGGTTCACTTTTACTTTTTCCCCATAGCCTAGGTAGACATGGTATGAATAAGGTAGGGATAGGGCCTTCGGCAGCTAATAATAATGGAAGGGAAAATACACTAAAGCTAAAGGGATTGTATGTTTTAGCTGGAGGCCAGTAGGAGGAGCAATCTGGTGAGGTTCCTTTCAGACATGCCTTATGCGCTTTGATTTTTTAAGACTTTGAAGGACCAGGGTAGGTACAGAGAGAACAAGTTGAGAGTGTGCTATACTTGCCTACCTCTTCTATTTGAGAAGAGGAGGTGTGGGGAGCAAGGGCAGGAAAGAGAGAAAAGGAGGTAGAGGGAAGGAAGGCAGAGAGTACATATTTTAGGTCTCCTAGGAAAGACTAGACAGAGAGAGTTGAGGTTTTTCTTAATTGTAGAAAACAAAATATGGGTGGCAAAAGGCAAGGGATATGGATATTTCCTGGTTTTCAAAGAGAGAAAGAAGGGAAAGACACACATACACAGAATTCTATAAATTTAATTAATAAATTTCTGTTTATTAAAGATTGAGAAAAATCAATGATCATTATTATAAATTTATCATTGAGAGGAAAGATGTCCCAAAGTAATTTCGAATATTTAAACTTCCAGAGTAAAGAATAGATTTTGTAATTTCTGGAAGTATGATAGAACTGTCCCAAGGAAATGTAACAGATGTATAAACTGAGATCAGAGTCATTATGTGGTATATTTTGTAGTAATATAATCTATCAGTATGAAAAAAAAAATTTCTTGGACATACCTTTTAGTGCTACAACTGAAAACACTGTCCAACTCCCATCTACTCTGTGATCTGTCAGAATCATCATTGATTCACTGGCAACACACAATAGCAATCAATGAGAATATTATTAACAAACATATCTTGATTTTAGTAAGGCATTTTAAAGATTCATTACATTATCTGGACTATACTGGAAGATGCTAATGAGAAAGTGGAGTACGGAGAAAATTTTTGCTACTGAACACAAATTCAAGAATCAGTAGTTGGATCACCCTAAAACGTTATTTTGGTCAAGGTCCTAGTCACATAGAATCCTCTTGAGACACACAGTTCTTTTACACCAGCACAACATTGCACGTAGAATTTTAATGCCTACTGTCCAACTGATACAAAAATCCTACTCTTTACTGACTAACCAGTAAAATCTTTCCTGTCACCTTCTTTAGCATTTAGCTCTGTTTTTAGAGGACTTCACACCTTTCTCAATTGTCATATACTTACTGTAATGTCTACATATGAATGTCCCTAACTTTTATGAGAATTTAAAAAATAAGCTGAGGTCTTTTTTACACTTGGATCTGGGTACATTAGTAACATCTGGAATTAAATCAGTTAATATGTGGTACATGAGTAAAAGAGGAACATAGGCATGTTAGATTTCCAGTGGTTATGTTCTTATAATTACAATTATGTTGAAACTAAAGTTAATTAGAAAGAGTTCCCTCAAAAAATCAGAATAAAAATCTGTTTCAAAAGAATTACAAGAAAACCTGGTAAGGCAGTTTTATTTAGAAGGAGAAAGAAAAAAAAAAAACTATTTAGAACCTGTTTTTCTAGGTGCATTTTCTCTCAATTTAATTTTATCTATGGAAATTACTTTTATGTTTTAATTAATATTTTTCTATGAATACAGAAAAAAAGATTATTGTTTTCTCTTCTTAGCATTATTGATTGTCTTGTCATTATTTGGCTGTTGTTTTACTGACGTTATTTTACATATGTATAATTAACACTAGTCACAATTCCATCTCAGGAGAATTAGTCTTCTGTCTTCTGGCAAATAGACTGACTAGAATTGAATGACTAGATATTGAGATAAAACATGTTCACCACAATATCCAGGAATAGACTAAAAATAAATTCAGGGTGAATATGCTACATATAGTTATATAGATTGTTGCTACAACATAGACTTTAAAGGAAAGAATCAAGGGCCCTTTGTGACAGGATCTGAATCAATAAAAAGAAATCCACATAGGAGCAAGAAACATTTCCAAGTTAAAGTCTGGAGGACATATTTGAACTTGGTAATTCAGATTCATCAGAGGCTGATACTTAAGACAAAGAGGGGAGAATTGGATAGTGAAAGGAATTTCATTTGAAATTTCTGGAATCCATTCTCAAAGGCAAGGCTCTTAGGAGTCACTGCTTCTATTAAGTACATGATACTTTGAACCTGACATCTAATCATTGAATTACACCCAATTTCTCCAACATCTGTCAATATAATTAAGCAATAATGAGATTGTTTTTGCTAAAATGATCTTTTTAATTTAACCAGAAAGGATTCCATATCAGAAACATCATTCAATCCATGGACAGGGTAATCTTCAATTTTTAACATAGGATATAGTTAAAGATTTATATTTATATAATAATAAAATATACAGTACAGAATTAAGCTTGATAGTACTTATCAAAGTAATTATTTACCCAAATACATTCATTTAAAAAAAATTCTCACATAGAGAACATTCAAGGGGAAAATATCTAGAAGGTCATTAAAGAAGTTATTGAGAGGATATGACCTTGTGTTGACCTGCAAACTGGATCCTGGCAGTTAGGAGGCACCTCACTCTCTACCTTGTCCATGGAATGTATGCTCTGTCCACTATTCCCATTTAGGAACCACTTCAGTGACAAAGTCTTGAAAGAGTAATGTGTTATTGACACCCTCTGGACTGTATATATGACAATCGCATTAATGACTTTATATAAACTTTTAAGATTTGGGGAGCGGGTGTGAAAATCTATTTGTCTTGAGGGTGTCCAAGACAAGCCTGGAATGCAAGTCCTTTTGCTTATTAAAACTGTCACCCACCAATTTGGAGTGGCTTACCTCTTTCTTTTGGGTCTCCTTGCCTTGCATCAGGATCAGTTTCAAATTTCACTTGGGAAACTTCCCAGGTTGTGAACCAACAAGATGAATTAAATTTTCTCCAAGGAAAAAAAATGAAAAGAAAATATTGCCTTTTATTTAAATTAAGTTAAATGGCTAAAATTTAATATATACATATGAATTATGTATATAATGAAATGCTTTTTGTTAACATGTGATTTCTTGTTTTCTGACTTTAATCTAGATCTGTGTGTAATTGTGAGCCAAGGTACCATGGACATTTGTGTGAATTGGATATGAGCGAATGCAAAATCTCACTTTGTCTGGATGGAGAAGATTGTGTCAGCAGAACTGGTGGATATATCTGCCTCTGTGCTCCTGGTTATACAGGTAAACCTCTACCTGCCCTGCCTTTATCAACATATTGCTATCTGTGAATAAATGGCAATCTTATATTTACTCTCCAGAATCCAAAATAACCTGGCATATGCAAGTAGGACAGGAAGTGCAAGAGACTGTTTTGTAAAAGAAATTAATAAAAACAAAAGTTATGCTTTTTAATCTATCATGCTAACAGCTAAGAAGTATATGCATTATATTACAAGGTATTTTATACTTTCATGCATTTTTGAGTTGAAGTGATCTGAATTATGTTTATATTGTAATACAGAGAAGTATCAGTGTATGAATAATCTAAGAGAAATAATAGTCATCAATTACACAAATATTAATATAATAAGATTAGCTCTTTTAAATATACATATATGCCAGAAATCAGAGCCATTGTGAATTTAAAATTCTAGCAGAAAAATATAATTTGGAGTTAGCTTTCCTAATATGTTATTCCACAACACAAATGCTACCTAAACATAAAGGCAAAAATCATCAAGCAGTAATGGAAAGGAAAATGCATTAGCTCTCTAAACTTCTGCTGAGAAACTGCATTTATGATATACAAAAAGCCTTATTATTTTTGTATACCAGTATTAATTATGTGAGTCCAGCAAAAGTGTTTTGAAATCTCAAGTTTCAATTTATTAATGTCTGAATTTTACACCACTGGGATCTCTCAGTATCCTTTCCTGAGGGAAACTAGTTAAGTGTGTCTAATATTACATTCTATGTTTGCAGGAATAAAAAAACACTAGGAAAATAGAAATAAGATTGGAAAGCCAAACTGATAAAGAAAAAATTAGAAGCATTTCCATGAGGAAGTGATCAGAAGGCAAGGAAAAGTTAAGTGACCTGAACAAAAAATATGCAGGTGTCTTTTTTGAGGAATTCTGATGGCATCAGAGAAGGTTACCTTGGTAACAATGGTTACATGCACAAAAGTCTCAGCTTAAATTTAAAAAATCAATAAATAAATGCTTATCTACAGATTTTTTAAAAGATTTTCTTCATTTATTTCATAGACAGAGATCACAAGTAGGCAGAGAGGCAGGCAGAGAGAGAGAGGGGGAAGCAGGCTCCCTGCTGAGCAGAAAGCCTGATGCAGGGCTAGATCCCAGGATGCTTGGATCATGACCTGAGCTGAAGGCAGAGGCTTTAACCCACTGAGCCACCCAGGTGCCCCTACAGATTTTATTACATAGATAAGAGGCAATAAATTTTGGCAATACAATAGTATTCTTTCTAAATGTTATGTTGCCCATCATATTCCAAATTTTTGGAATATGTTTGTTTGGGACCATAGATACAACCTCACAATGCCATTCACCGTGCTGTTGTTTTCTGCTCCTTGCTTGCTAACACTGTTAAAATAAAAAATGGCACACTGAGTTTAATATGAATGAGAAACACATTTTATACAATTATTTGATGTAACACATTGTTCTGTTATTTTAAATTCATTGTAAAGTTTGAAGGATTAACATGTTCTTTTTATATTTATTTTCACAACTTCTCTATTTTTATTGAAAGCTAGTATACTCAGTGTTGTTTCAAAATTTAAGGTTGATTTGCCAATTAGACAGCCCTATGGAAAAGTTGAGTACACAGTTGGCTGTGTGACGTAGTCTGGAACAGAAATGTAAATTTTGGGAGTCATCAGATGTACACAAGGATAGAATCACAAGGAAGTGAATGTAGATGAATAGAACAGAGAAAAGGACCAAGGACTGAGCCCATGGGCATTGCAATATTTAGGGGTCCATGAGGGGAAGAAGAACCAATAAAGGAAATTGGAAAGAGCAGACAGTGATACAGGAAGAAAAAACAAGGACAGATGGAATGCAGAAAGACATGTAAATTCTTTCAAGTAGAGAGAATGACCAACAGTGTCAAATGTTATTATTAGGTCAAATAAAATAAAGACTAAGTTCTGACCATTGGAGAAGCAATGCAAATTTCACTAGTGACATTGTCAAGGAAGCAGTTTGGCTGGAGTGGAGGGTGCAGAAGTCTGTTGAAGTGGATTTAAGAGACAATGTAAGAAAATTATATTGCTGAGAGTGACTATGCACAATTTATTAAAGGAAGATTTTTATTTGTTTAAGAAGGAAGCAAGAAATGGGCAGTAACTTGAGGAAGGCGAGAGGCTTGTCATATTAAAAAAAATGAACTTTCTTCTTAATTTCAAGATTTATTGGAAAGTTACAAATACCCACCTCACTTGCCATTGTAAAAGTGGGTTTTCACCGCTGGTTAGATGGTCTAGTATGATCCTTCAGGTGAATTTACTAGGCACTAGTTGGGATAGCCAAGGTGTCTGGGTAGACACAGTCAATTCTGAAATGACTTAGCTGTCATTTTAGGCCAGGTTTATCAGAGACTGGCAACTCCCTTGAAGGGTTGGAGGATTGAATTCTCATACTTCCACTAGAAAAATAATTCATTCATCTTTACTCTCTCCCTAATATAGATATATCTGGGAGACATTATAACATGATACACAGAAAATGATATTAATTGCCATGAGAAAAGTTGTATATGAAAATAATTATAGGGGGCTGGAAAAAGGTTAAGAGTTGTGGAGGGAAATTTAAACAGAGCAGTCAGGGAAGGCTATGGGAAAATTGATTTGGTTTAAGATTGATGTGCCATTTAGTACACACATACATATGTGTATAAATAAAATAGTAGATTGAGAGAGACAGATGAAGAATCAAAATTACACTTAATACCCTATAAAGATGAGAATATTTCCCTGATAACAGATTTTTATATTTTTATATAACTGGACTATCAAAGGAAGAGGTTAAACCACTGAAGAAGTTTTGATACTTCAGGAGGTTATTAGAATCTTTATAATGTGTATATAAAAATATATTAAAAATATCATCACATCACAAATCAAGCAGAGAAACATCTAAGAATTTTAGTTGTAGTTGGCAGTCTAGTCTGCTAGCTAGGAAAAAAACAGACATTGTGTACAAAGACTAATACAAGTTCAAGATTTTGAGGATTTGCATATTCCTCAAAATGCTTTCACTTCCACACCTATGTGTAATGTAGACCCTGTACTTAGCCATGATTACACTTAAAGTGGGTGAGGAGAGAGAGGATAATATTTTAGGGCAAATACAGAAAATATAACAAACTTGCTCCCAGAAGCAACTGCTTTCAATATTATTAAATATTTCTCTTGTTTTTTACTTCCACATATATATTTTTTAAGATTTATTTATTTTAGAGAGAGAGCATGAGCAGGATGTAGCAGCAGAGAGAGAGGTAAAGAAAGAAATCTCAAGCACATTCTGTGCTGAGCATGGAACCCAACTTAGGGCTTGATCTCATGACCCACAATTGTGACCTGAACCAAAAACGAGTTAGATGCTTAACCAGCTAACCCACCCAGGAGCCACTTGCTTTCATATTTCTAAATAGCATGCTTATACTGCTATTTCTTGATTTTTTTTTCAATTTTTCACATTATCTGAATAATTTTTCCTGTAGAAAATAAATATTTAGCTATGTTACCAGTTTTTCCATTCACCAATTTATACATGTTTTTTCCCACTACTTCCTCTCAAAATGGTTATATCAAACAATTTTTAGTCAGAATTTCACTATTAATATTATTATAACCATATCAGTCTTCCTTTTTTATTTTCATTTTATTCTTGCTCATTTTGATAGACTTGTTTTTTCCAATATCTTTATTATATTGTTAAAGAACATTTACTCTCATTTTTAATTACCAAAAGCTTGTTCTTGTCTAATATTTTAGGGCATCCTGTAATTTTTATTGATAAGAAGTTTTCTTTTTTCTCTATAGCAATAGTTACAGGATTTTCAATTATTTTAGCATTTGCATTATCTTAGTTTTCCAAATTTGATTTTTTCCTCCATGTATGTTTTCTCTTTTTTTCTTGTATCTCTTTAGAGGAGTGTCTGTGTGTGTTTTAATATGAAATACTCCCAGACTATCAGTTAATATCTAAAGGAGAACCAGTAAAATGCTAATCAAAAACTCTGAGTGAATGAAAAGTCCTCAAATGTGAGTGAACAGAAATGCCATCTATTTTATTGGAGAAATCTGATATGTCATTACTGATGGGCCTTTTCCCTTTCACTGGCTTTCCTGGAAAGAAATGGAGATGGAGATAAGGATCAGCAGCAGGGAAAGATGTTTGACAAGATTTTGATAAACCAGAACCTTAGGGCCAGTTAGTTCTGTTTGTTAGAAACAGCCAACACATTTTTAGGAGAGCAATATATAAAATTCAACTATTTTTTTTTTTTCCTAATTGCTTCAATATTTTATTTATTTATTTGAGAGAGAGAGAGAGAGAGAAACAGCAAGAAAGAGTAGAGCAGGAGGGAGGAGCAGAGAAAGAAGCATACTCTCTGCTGAGCAGGGAGTCCAATGCAGGGCTCCATCCCAGGACCCTGGGATCAGGACCTGAGATGAAGGCAGACACTTAACCAACTGAGCCACCACAGTGCCCCTCCAATTACTTTAAATTATTACCTCAAACCTCTAGTGAAAGTGTACTATAAAGTGATTGTGTGTTAGTGGAACTTTGGGGAAATAAACAGAGGGATATTGTCTCTAGCACAGGGCAAAGTAGTAAAAAAAAAAAAAAAAAAAAGGACAGAAGTCATAGGAGGAAAGAAGTAAAGCAATGGATGAGAGGTTGATGTAGCTCACTTGAAGAAGCGAGTACACAGTCTTTCAAGAAATATTATTCATTAATACCATTTGTGTATAATTTAAATTCTTCCCTCCATACTATGTCACTACTACCAGCATGTAAATACTAATATTTACCTCTTTCTCACCTAATTTTTAATTTTTCTCCTTTATACTTCTGTTAAACTAGTTCTATTTTCTCTCTCTTTAAAACAGTATTATCAAAATCCATTGCCTATATTGAGTGTCCATTTCCTCACTTCTCTTTCTTTTTCAAACCCATTTCTAAATCGTGCTTTTAATCCTAAGACTAAAATTAAACTCTTTTTGATGGAGGTCACCATTAGCCCCACACTGCCAAATTCTAATGCAAATTATTTTTCCTCATGCTAGGTATATTATCAGTAGCATTTTACTCATACCTTCTACTTAAACACTTTCTAATTTTGGACTCCATATTTCCAGTTACTAGTATCTTGTTTCCTTTGGTTGATCCTTTAAGTGTTCAGAACTTCATTTTTGCTCTCCTTTCTCTAGATATGTCCATTGATAAGTGATTTCATCCATGTTTTTGTTTAAGTACCATACATATATGGAAAATTATCTAATTTTTTTCATGAGTTCTGGCTTCTCCCTGAACTCCCATATACTCAAACATTTCCATTTAGATGTCCATATGACATCTGATTCCCCAGTTCTAAGGATTTATGTTAACCCTGCTTTACCATCAATGTTTTCTACTTCAGTTAATGGCATCATTGTTCACCAGTTTCTTGGACAAAAATCATGGAGTTAGTTTTGACTATTTATTTATATTTCACCCTAAAGTCCATCAACAGGTCCCACTGGCTATATACACCCCTCCCCCCCCATATATATATATGTATATATATATATTTTTTAAGATATTATTTGTTCATTTGACAGAGAGACAGTGAGAGAGGGAACACAAGCAGGGGGAGTGGGAGAGGGAGAATCAGCCATCCACTGAGCAGGGAGCCTGATGCGGGGTTCGATCCCAGGACCCTGGGATCATGACCTGAGCCAAAGGCAGCTACTTAAGGGCTGAGCCACCTACGTGCCCCATTCATAATATATTTTAATTCAACCATTTCTTACGATCTGCATTATAACCACTTTCATCCAAGCTACCATCATCTCTTGCCTTGACTATAATATCTTAACTACTTTTTGTATTTCATTCTTGTTGCATTAAAATATATTAAAATATATCCCTCACCAGCACAAGAATGATCATTTAAAAATATAAAAAAGATCACTCTTAACCTCAGAATACTCCAGTACTTCCCATGATGCTTTGGATGTAACATATACTCCTTACTTTGCCCTACTAGATCCTGTATCAGCCTGGTGCCTGGCTACCTCTCTAATTTCATTTCCTACAACATTCTTCCTAACTCCCCCAGTTGACTGTCTGTTCTTTCTGGGTATGAAACATGTCCCTTGGATATGAGCATAGTTTTCTCCTTTATTTCATCAGGTCTCAAACATGAGTTCCTCTTAGAGACCTATCTACATTACGTAAAAATAATACTGTTTTCCTCTACCTCCTTCCTTTATTCCTGCATAGCAATTATCACTGTCTAATCATTATACCACTTAATTATTAATTTATCTCTTCCTGCTAGAGTTCAACTCTTCAATGGCAGGATTTTTTCTGTCTTTTGTTCACTATGGTATCTCAGTGCCTAGGATGTTAAAAGCACTCAAATATCTATCTATCTATCTATCTATCTATCTATATATTTGGTATATATTGATATTTGATATATTTCATATATATATGAAAGAACATTATACACTATAGAGTTTTAAGTGTTTTCTCTTTTCATTTACTTTCCATAATACCATTAAAATAAACATTTTTTAATAGGAGATAAAATTCTCACTTTTATAATATTGATTTATTAACACTGTGGCAAACATTCAGAAAAGTTTTTACTGCTTGCATGCTGAAAAAGAAAACTCTGCATATCCAGCTTATTCTGAGATAAAAGCACATATATGTGAATCCATTATAGCATAACACCAATTCTAAATTCAAGGGCAATATAATTTGATTTAATATTATAAAGTAAAATAGTTATATGCAATAAATCCCAAAGTGACCTAAAATCTAAAATTTAGACCCTTTCTATTACTCATTAACTCACAATAAATCGTTCTAAAAGGAAACCAATGGCAAACTAAACGAAGTGACCTTATCATTGGCAATTCTTTATATAATATATAACAATCTTGAGACAGTTAATATTTTATATTCTACAAAATAAGATGCTAAAAATAATGGTTGCAATGATATACTGCCTAATAAAAGTGTATTAGTTATCAGATATTTATAGGTCATTATCCACTTATATTTAGTTTTGTAGGGCAACACTATATGTCATAAATCTGTCTATTTGATATTTTGCAGAGCAAGTTGGGCATAGAGAAATTCTATACATATCTTACTAAAATATATTTTATATACTATCATTAAAAAATACTTATCATGCAAGCAAATGATTAATCCTGATGAAGTTCAAGGCCATTGAGTACCGAAAATAATAATTATAGAACAACTCACAGTGTTAGGTACTTGTGGTTTTGTTTCTTAATGTTTTCCTTCTTCCCAGTTTCTAACAGGTATGAGTACCCAAAGATAAGATTAGATCAGATTATGAGATTTATTTATGAAGGCTCAGTAACTTCCAAAATTCAGGGTTTCCTGGTAAAGCCATTTTGAAGAATATACTGTAAGCTGTGCCCCAATGTGAGAATATTATAATACTAACAATCTCCCACCATAAACTGAGTACAAACTGAGGGAAAAGTTAGGTATGAAAAGCAGATTCCAAGTACGATTGATATACTTGATATACTTCCTGAGGTAAACTTAGCAAACACTTTTGGTTCCCAGGTCATGGCCTGTTGACCAGCTTCTAATTTCAGCTGCATACGAAGTGATTAGTTGGGGTTTTTTTTTGTTTGTTTGTTTGTTTGTTTTGTTTTAAGAGAGAGGGGGAGAGAAAGAGAGTATGTGGGAGTGTATGAGCAAAGGGAAGTGGGGGAGGCCCAGAGAGAAAGGGAAAGAGAGATTCCTCAAGCAGGCACCACCCTCAGCCGGTTGTCTGAGGCCTGGCTGTACGTCAGGATCCCAAGATCATGACCTAAGCTGAAGTCAGCAGTGGGATGCACAACCCACTGAGCCATCCAGGCGCTCCTGAGGTGAGTAGTTCTAAGTGCTCTCAGCTCATGTCAACATGACAGCTCCCAAGTCAAGTGCTCACTGAACATCTGCTCCATCTCTAAAGTCATTTCCTACACAGTAGAGCCAGCTTAGCCTCCAGGCATGCACAGCTCAAAGTACTGGAAATCAGTGCCTTCAAGGTATGCTTCAAACAATGGGAGATACAAGACAGTTTATAAATAACCCAACCACCTTCCTTTCATGTAGTTAATCCTAGTTATATACTATTCACTTCTTTTTATTTTTAAGATTTTATTTATTTGAGAGAGAGAGTGACAGAGAGAGCACAAGCAGGGAAAGGAGCAGAGGGATAGGGAGAAGCCGACTCCCCACAGAGCAGGGAGCCCCACACGGAGCTCTACCCCAGGACCATGAGATCATGACCTGAGCCAAAGGCAGAGGCTTAACTGATTAAAACACCAAAGCGCCCCATATTGTTCACTTCTTAAAGTCACTGTGCAGTCATGTCCCCGTTGCCTACAAAAGTATCTTTTTTTTTTTAAAGATTTTATTTATTTATTTGACAGAAAGATCACAAGTAGGCAGAGAGGCAGGCAGAGAGAGGAAGGGAAGCAGGCTCCCTGCTAAGCAGAGAGCCCGATGCGGGGCTCAATCCCAGGACCCTAGGACCATGACCTGAGCCGAAGGCAGAGGCTTTAACCCACTGAGCCACCCAGGTGCCCCTACAAAAGTATCTTTAATAAGACTTCTTCTTCTGACTTTTCATCTTTCTCTGGTCTCACTCTCCCTCCTCTGTCATTCTTACTTCCTGAGATCATCTACCAAATAAATGAGTCATGGTCTCAGGTTCTGATTTTAGCAGAATCCAAACTAAAACGGTGGGTTTATGACATGGGAGCAGGAATCCAGTGAAGCTGCCCAAAACCCAGGCATGGAACATATTTCCTACTTTTGGAAGCATGGAAATGCTTGCGATCAGTATGTGAGACATTGCCGTTTGAAGAACAGATTTTCCTTCATTGGCTAGCAAGGGCAGGAAAGAGAAACTGAAGCACTTAAACCAGTTCTGTCCCTTTTGGCAAGTGGATCTGAACCTTCTTTAACTATTGAAACTAGAAAACAACTATCTAAATGAAATGTACTGCCTGTAAGAGAGACAATATCTTCACTTTTGAGACTGAAGTAGTCTCTCAGCATTTAAATGACTGTCAGTGGCATCTCCAGAAAGTCAATGTTTTCCATCTGTAATACAGTTTCTTCCCACGCCGTCTTTATTTAACTGAAATGTTCTGTGATTATGTATAATGTAGCCAGATTTAAAGAAACATTAAAGGCCTTTTAAAATCAAGATATGGAAGCACTACCGGGCCCGTTAATACTGGTTTTTAATCTGATAAATAAATAGAAATATAATCTATTAGAAAACAAAGATTTTGGAGACATTTGTGATTTGAAGTCTTGACCCCAATATCTCTAATCATACAGAAGAAAAATGTGTGGCCTGTGTTTTGAAAGGATCCTTCCCTCTGGTGCTTTAATGAGTAATTAATCTTACTGCTCTATTTTAGTTCCTTATCTTCTCTCTCTGAGACATTCTTTCACCTGGTTTTCTTGTCTGGAGTATCTTTTTCTCTAAATCTTTTTTGTAGTAGTTACCAGCATTATCTGACTAAAAACATGGACCTCCTCGTGTGGAGCATCTTTATGAAAGCACACTTTATCAAGTGTGACTGTGCATGCTCCTGTGAACAGTGTGAGTGCACTCTCTCAGGTCTCTTCACCGAGCTCGTACATTGTGTCAGCTTGTCTAACGGCTGGGAAAGCAAAAGGAGCAGATTAGACTCCTTGACTCTGTGCTGCTTATATTCTCTTGGGACCCTGACAGAACCCAAGCTTTCCTACATTTACTCTCACAGTCATTTCAATGGAGACAACAGCAGGTGAGGATTAAAGAAAGGTAAGATATAATTTCTTCATCTTGAAGCGCGAGGAAGCCAAATACTTTTCCCTGGAGGCAGAGGACCCATAAGAGATGGACTAATGTCTCACCCCTGCCACTTCCTCCTTAAGTTATAGTCAGACTTTGTCCTGAACTCTCTGACCTGAAGAAGACATCCCCAGTCAACCCATTCTCCTTCTATCTTCAAGACAAGGGTTTTCACTTCTGAAACCACTGCTTTCCACCATTCAGTTATGCACCTTGTAAATGTGATCCACAGACTGAATCTATTTCAATTTGATTGGGTAGTAGGATTTTATAACGAAATTTTAAAACTAGGACAAGTCATGGTCCTCTTAATTTTTCCTTTTTATGAAAATTTAGAAGACCCGGAAACACTGGGCATTTTTTTTTTTCCATTTTGGAAACAAAGGGCTGGCTCTGAAGAGTGGCTGCTTCCTTGCAATGGGGCACATACTCTCCATTTTATTTGAGCTGTCGGCTGCACTTATTTATGCTGCTTACTTGACCACTGCACGCATTTGAATTTGCCACCACCAGAATTTCAGAGGACCATAAAGACAAGATTCCCCCCTCACAATACCTCCACTCTCTTCATTTGCTGCCCTTGTCCAGAATTCTCTGTCTATTCCTGGATGACACTTTTACATTCACCTTCCAGCAGATTCCAGCCATTTTATTGGCAAATAAATCTTCCCTTGTCTCTCAAACTCTTTGTCCAAATCACTTAACTCGCTTGACTTGCTTATCCTTTAGAAATGTAATGGAAAGGGGCACCTGGGTGGCTCAGTGGGTTAAAACCTCTGCCTTTGGCTCAGGTCATGATCCCAGGGTCCTGGGATTGAGCCCCGCATTGGGCTCTCTGCTCAGCAGGGAGTCTGCTTCCCTTCCTCTCTCTCTGCCTACTTGTGATCTCTGTCAGATAAATAAACAAAATCTTAAAAAAAAAAGAAATATAATGGAAAGATACTTTGTGTCTTTAAATATTTGGGCTTTAAATTTCTTAAAGGAAATTTCTATTCAGGAAAATGTTTATGCTCACAAGAACTCACCTACCCCAAAGAGGAGTTAAACAAAGCCAAAATGTATTTGTTTGTAACATTTGTGCAGTTTTTGAAATGGCAATTAGCTTTTTGACCTTGTATTGATGTTTGCTTTTAAGGTGAATCTTGACTGAGAATATGAAGGTAGTTATACCTTTATTTAGTCAACTCACAAAAGTTCTTTTACCTTTTTGCCCTTCCTAAGGAGGAAGACTGGAGGAAAGATAGAGTTTTTCTCCCTAAGATATTCTTTTAAGTTTTATCAGGAGTTATAAGAATTTAATATTAATCTCAGGTCTAAAAAAAAAGTGATTCTGATCACTTAGAAACCTTTAACTTCAATTCCATGATGCCCACCTAATCTTTACAAAGTATAAATTAAGTAGACATGTAGGTGTTGTCCAGCCCATGATCAAAAGGGTGATTTTCTTTTGCATGTATGTAGCATTCTGGGAGGAGCTCGGGGCGGGGGGGATCTCATCAAACCAGTGTGTTCCTCAAAATATGCATTAGAGTCTCTGTACAAATATGTTTAGAATTAAGAACATCACATTTATTTGTCCAATTAAAACAAAAATAACTTCTCAATTGCATTTCCCTTGATCCACTAAACCTATTCAACCCACTAAACCTGTTCAACCCTCCTTACCCAACATACATCAGTTCAAATATGGAACTGAGCTAATGGTGACATAGATTCCAGATTAAGCAGAATAGTTTGTGTCTAAAAGCACCTGAAACTTCTCTGACCAAAAAGCCATTGACCAGTCAGGATGGATTTTTTGAGACAAAATCTTGCTGTGCTTGTTCATTGTACTTTGGTAATTTGAAATACATGAAACATGAGTCCCCACTATCCAAAGAGCCACCCCATAACTTTTCTAATAGTCATTTTTAGAAGACAGTATGCTGGAATATAAAAAAAAATTCACTCATATCAATTCCTCTTTCTCATCATTTTTATTTTCTGCTTAAATAGATATAGGATAGGGGCACCTGGGTGGCTCAGTGGGTGGGCCTCTGCCTTTGGCTCAGGTCATGATCTCAGGGTCCTGGCATGGAGCCCTGCATTGGGCTCTTTCTGCTCAGTGGGAAGCCTGCTTCCCTCTCTCTCTCTCTCTCTGTCTGCCTCTCTGCCTACTGGTGATCTCTCTGTCAAATAAATAAATCAAATCTTAAAAATAAATAGATGTAGGATTAAAGCATTATTTTCTGGTTTTCTGTTGTTTTCTTGCATTATACTTATATAAATAAATATATTTATATTTGTAATTATAACATGTTATATTAATATTTTATATTTATTTACTTTTAAAGTATATAATTGTTTTGTCAAACCTGCACCTTTTAGATATAGGATGTTTCTGTAATGGAGAGGAGTTTCACAGTTCCCTACAATTCCCTACAATTCCCCTCAATTCCCCTCAGTTCTCCTTTCCTGGACAACTGAATCTCTCTTAGACTACTGAAGTGATGTTCTCAGCCAATTTCCTTGCTTCAGTTCTGGCCTTTTGCAATAAATTTTTTATAAAATGACCCTACATAAAAATAATATTTGATAACTCTCTGTGTAAAATAGTTCAGTGGACTTCTTTTCTTTTCTTTCTTTTTCTTTTCTTTTCTTTTTTTTTTCTAGGATAAGATCAAAACTTCTTAACCTAGCTCTCAAGTCCTTATCCAGTCTGTTCTGTCTCTTGGTTTTATATCAAACCATTATCAACCTTTTCATGAACATATTTTCTGATGTATTGTCAGATCAATAGGAGCCTAATGCCACAATCACCACATTACTCACCTCACTTCTTATCGTGCAGACATTTTGTCACCTCACCTCATCACAACAAGGGTAAGTACAGTACAATAAGATATTCTCAGAGAGAGAGGGAATGAGGCCACATTCACATAACTTATAATATAGTAAATTTTTATAGTTGTCCAATTTATTATTAGTTACATCTCTTACTTTAAACTTTATCATAGATAATATGTATGTATAGGAGAAAACACATATAGAGAGTTCAGTACTATCCATGATTTCAGGCATCTACTGGGGTTCTTGGAACATACCCACCAAGAATAAGGGGAGACTACTATAGTAACAACAAAAAAACCTAGTAATTTTTAAAAATTTATTTATTTATTTTGTTTATTTAGAGAGAGCATAAGTGGGGGAAGGGGCAAAGGGAGAATGGGAAAGAGAATCTCAAGCAGACTCCCCTCTGAGCTCAGAGCCTCAACACAGGCTGCATCCCGTGACCCTGAGATCATGACCTGAGCCGAAATTAAGAGTAGGATGCTTAACTCACTGAGCCACCTAGGAGCACTTTACAGTGTTTTGTTTTGTTTTTGTTTTTTTTTTTAACATAAAAATGTGATTCAACTAAGATAAAAATGATAGTGTTTACACATTTTAAAATAGGCAATCTTTCAAAGTTTTTGAAATATTCTATTTTTTTCTTTATATATAATATGGGTGTTAGAATAGTACATGGCATTAGAGCTTCTTCTGAAATGTACAAAAGGATTTTAATTAACCACAGGGTTTTATTAAATAAATCAAAATTAATGATGCTTTCAGTGAAGCTTGTCTAATGATGGCAATTGTCTAATGAAAGTTCATTGTGTGACAAATGTTAATTGGAGATAAAAGACCAGGAAATATACACAAATAATTACAAGCCACTTAGTCTGAATGCATATTTTCAAAAGTGAGATCTAATTTTATCTGCTTTCTTAATGGGAAACTTCTGGGAAGTGAAAAAGTGAAAGCTATTCACTTCATATCTCTACTTTATAAAATGACTCAGAGGAAGTTTAAGTGTCACTTTTAAAAAAAATTCAGAGATGAAACCAACTCACTTCAGTTAGTGAATGTTGTTGGACTACATACTATAATAATGCAAATAAAATCAAAGAAATCATTCCTGCCTTCAAAGATAACAAAACCAAGCCAAGAAAACAAGCCTCTATAGAGAACTCTACAGAACATAGATAAAAGAAGGGAGGGAAAGCCTCCAGATTTTGTTGACAAATGCATCTGTTTTTCTGAAGGCTGAGCAGATTTTGGTCCACATGTCCTGAGCTGGTCTGAGTGCGAGGCTGAGAAAAGCAAGAGGAAAAGGACTGAGAGTTTTTGAGTTCCTACTGTAGGCCAAAACCCTTTCATATGCTGTTTCAGTAATCTGTGTTAGGCATAATTTTAGCTTATAGTTGAGAAGACAGACCAAATTTAGGTAAGTTGTCTGAGGTCTAAAGGCTCACAGAAGATTTGGGACTGTTATCCAGATGTGGCATTTTCTATATCATATAACTCAATCTGCAAAAACTTAGGGAAAAAACAAAGCAAAAAAAAAAAGAAAGAAAAGAGAAAGTCTATAAAATAAATTATAAGTTCCTAGATAATCAGTCATCAGTCATCTAAAGCTAAAAATAAATTATGACATACGGTCCCTTTGATATTTCTATGCCTCCAATTAAATATCTGGATTTGACTGACATTTATTGAATGATAGCTATATTCTAAATTGATTTATTCACAGTAAATACTCTTTTTCCAAACTTTATCTCCTTTTGTAAAGCTCATCTGAATCCTCTACCAAGAAAGTAAACTAACCTATGTGTTCTGTCATTTATGAACTTCTGGAACTTAAAGATGATGGATTAATTATTTAGATATTAATTAACCATTTTCAAATCATTTCTCTTTTCTGTTTTATAGCTTTTAATGTTACCCATCTGTTAATTTTATTGCAACAGGAAATTTCACATTCTCAGTACAGTAGAGCCGCTTTAAAATATTTATTGTATAATAGAATTTGTCATTGAAAAAAATCACAATTTTAATCTTTCAAGTACTTTATACAAACATAATATCTTATTATAAAGTAAAACTATAAATATGATGTAATAGCATGACTCAAGAGAAATCTAATATCAGAAAAATATAAGTAAAAATGAGGAACACAACTTGAGAAGCATGGGACTTTCTAACCATAAACCTTTTGAGCATATTTAACATTCCTTCAGTTGAGGAAAGAAAATTCTATTGCTTTAAATATTTTAAAAGTTATTGAATAAATAATAAACCATGGAGAAACATGGCCTATATTCGTATGTTAAAAGGAAATAAAAAACTGATGAGCTATTCACTTTCATATCTCTACTTTATAAAATGACTCTCAAACAATTCTGTGGGTGAAACAGATCCCAAGGTCTAAGAGAGACAATCGCAATTTCTTGATGCCCTTAGGATGCAGTTAATTAACAAGAAAATGATTGTGGTAAATTGTCTCCTAAAAGAGAAGGAGCCAAGTTTCCTTAAGGTGCCTTCTTGTAAGTAAATTCTAAATATGCCTGACAAAGATTTGATTAAATGTTATGGTTTTGCCACAGTAATATGTATTTTCATGAACATTCAAAGACTGGATTACAAGAACTAGACAGTTTACTAAATGTGAGATGATAATATAAGTAGGATTAAAATAAATAATTTAGTGGAGGAACAAAACCAAATTATTTTCTGGTGATACATCATAACCTCGTACTTAAAATCTTTAACTGACTACTTAATGAGAATCTCAAAGCGTCTGTTATATATATATATATACATATATATATATATATACAAACAAACTATATGTAGTTTGTTTGTTTGTAATTCTGCATCATTTCTTTCCCACCTCAGTAAAAGCCTTCATCACAAATTCCAGCCACAAAACTGGGTGCCATACATGATACAGATATTTCTCTCATACTCACATCCAGTCCATTATAAAGTCTTATTAGTTTACACATCAAAATATTTCCCACTTAGGTCACTTATTTCCTGTATTACAACCACATAAGTCTAAGCTACTAATATATTTAATTGAGCCTTTAAATCTAGAATCGTAACTGGTATCTGCATCTTTATATCCTCACCCTCCTTTTTCATGATAGCAAAATGAACATCATTTAAAAATACATATGATAATAAATAACTTTACTCCTGCACTTGAAACCCTTAATAATTTTTCTTTTATGATTATAATAAAAGATAATTCCATAAGATAGTCTAAAGACCCATATGATTTGGACACTAATTGGTTTTTAAATATATGCATTTCTGGGGCACCTGGGTGGCTCAGAAGATTAAGTGTCTAACTCGTGATTTTGGCTCAGGTCATGATCTCAGGGTCATGAGATCAAGTCCCGTGTTTGGCTTTGGGCTCAGCAGGAAATCTGCTTGAGATTCCCTCCCTCTCCCTTTGTCATTCCCCCTGCTCATATATATGCTTTCTCTCTTTCAAATAAATAAATAAATCTTTGAAAATTAAAAATAAATAAGTATCTGCATTTCCTATTTCCATCTACATTAAACCATGTTTATGTTTTTCTTATTTGTGTTCTGAAACACATCTCAAAATCATTCTTTATACAGAAAACACTTTATCTTTTTTTTTTCTTGTTTGCCTGGAATGCTTTTCCATTTGCTTTTACATGATTGACTTCTTTAGATAACAGACCAGATATCACCCTCTCTGAAGGTCCTTTCTATAGAATTAACCTATCTGTAAATGAACTTAGTATCTATTATATAATCTTTTTATTTCCTTCACAGTGCTTACCATAATCTGAATATTCTTAGTCTATATATTTTGGTATTTTCTATCTCTAAACCTTGTAATTTAAGCTCCTTGAGAACAGAAAGATGGTTTGTTCTGTTTAGTTTTGTTTTTAAGATTTTATTTATTTATTTGACACAGAGAGAGAGAGAGAGCATAAGCAGGGGGAGTGGCAGGCAGAGGAAGAGGGAGAACCAGGATCCCCTTGGAGCAGGGAGCCCCAATAGGGCTTGCTCCTGGGACCCTCGGATCATGACCTGAGCCCAAGACAGACACTTAACCAACTGATCCACCCAGGCACCCCCGGAGAGATGTTTTTGTTCACAACATAGCACATCCCTGGCACACAGTAGAAATATCAATAACTGGTTTTTAAACATGTGACTAAATTCTGATAAAGTCACCAACATTCTAAGATGAAAATATGGGGTCTTCAGAATATTTTCATATCTTTGTATCACTTTATTAATCTAAGTCAACTCAAACAAATTTCTCACTCTCAGAAGAGTTCATTAGAAGTTACAGCATTTCTACACTTGAAAAATATTTTTATTTGCCTTTTCAATAGCAGTAGTGCCAGTTTACCTCCAAATTTGCCATGTGAATGGATAAATCCAGTATAAATCTAAAAAGAGAATTTTGCCATTGGATAGTGAGTAAGGTTATGAGAACTTGTCCTCCCATCTGGCAAAATCTCATTTTGATAGATTTATATTTGGCCCATAATCAGTAATAAGAGCTCTTGCTTCCAGTTGAGAAACAGGTACTGGAACTACCCTTCTGCTGTAAACACATATAAAGTTTGTGAAATATGTAAAGCATCTCTTTTCATTTGAACTACAGACTGTTCAGGGCTACGATGCATGGCAGATGGGAAACACAGAAGATGATCTTCATATTCAAGCAAACTTTCTACCGAGGCATAGTTTCTAAACTAAAGCACAAGAAGTTAAGTGTCATATGGAGAGCAGTGGTCTTGTAGAACAGAAGAAATAAATATCAGCATTTGAGGTTGATTTGGGAGATAAGATTTATAGGTCAGGATATTAGAAAGAAGGTGTCTGTCTCTTTGCTTTCAAAAATACTACTACAATAATCCAATACCCAGGAAGGATTCAAGACATATAAATGCCAGGATTCATGTTCCAATTATTTACATCAGAATCTCTAAGGTTGTGGGATGCCTGGTTGGCTCAGTTGGTTAAGCAGCTGCCTTCAGCTCAGGTCATGATCCCAGCGTTGTGGGATCGAGTCCCGCATCGGGCTCCAGTCCCGCATCCGGCTCCTTGCTTGGCAGGGAGCCTGCTTCTCCCTCTGCCTCTGCCTGCCACTCTGTCTGCCTGTGCTCGCTTGTTCTCTCTCCCTCTCTCTCTGGCAAATAAATAAATTTAAAAAAAAAAAGAATCTCTAAGGTTGTAATGTAGGTATCAGTATTAAAAATTTCCCATGTGATTTTAATGGCTTGTGGGTTGATTGATACTAGCAAAGAAACACGATTTAATAACCTTCCAAACACACACACACACACACACACACACACACACCAGATAGGTTCACTGGTAAATTCTAAATATTTAAGGAAGAAATTGTATCAATTCCCCATAAAATCTTCTGGAAAGTAGAAGCAGAGGGAGCATTTTCTAACTTATTCTATGAGGTTAGCATTACCCTAACACCAAAACCATAAAAAGGCATGGGAAAACTAAAGGCCAGTATCAGTCATAAATGCAGATTTTTAAAAATCCTCAAAAAATATTAGCAAAATCAATCTAACAAAGTGGAAATTACTCCACATGTTCAAGGCTAGCTAAATATTTAAAAATCAATTAATGGAATTAATCACATCAACAAGTTAAAGAAGAAAAACAATATGATCCAGTTAATAGATGCAGAAATAAACAATTTCAATACACATTCATTAAAAACAAAAACAAACAAAAACAAAAAACAAAACACCTCAGTCAGTAGGAATAAAGGAATAAAGGGGGACCTTCATTTTTACAACAAACCTATAGCTAATGCCATATCTAATAGAAAGTAACTGAATGTTTTTCCACATCACTGGATATCCTGTCTAATGCAATAAGCAAGTAAAGGAAAGAAGAGGTAGAAGGATTGGAAGGAAATGAATAAAAGTATCTTTGGGGGCACCTGGGTGGCTCATTTAGTTAAGTGTCTGCCGTTGGCTCAGGTTGTGATCTTAGGGTCCTGGGATTGAGCCCTGCTCAGTGAGGAGTCTACTTCTCCCTCTTCTTTCTGCCTCTCCACACCACTCATGCTCTCTCTCTCTCTCAAATGGATAAATTAAATCTTAAAATAAGGTATCTTTGTCCTCAGATGGATGATTTCCTATGTAGAAAATCCCAAAGAATCAACAATACAAAAGATCCTGGAACTGACAGCTATCAGAGCAAGATTATAGGCAACAAGTTTAAGATAAAAATCCTATTGCCATTTTTTTATATACTATCAATGAAAAATTGAACTTGATGTTAGAAACACAGTTTATTTATATTAACAGCCTCAAATGAAATACTTCTGTATAAACTTAACAAAATATGCAAAAAAATTTTATGAATAAAACTATGAAACTCTGATAAAATTTAAAAAAGATCTAGATAGAGAAAAACTTTATTCATAGACAGGAATGTCAGAAGTATCAGTTATTCCCAACTTGATCTATAGTTTAAATGCAATCTGAGTCAACATCCTGGCAAAATTGTTTTGTGAATATCAACAAACTGAATCTAAAGTTTCTGTGCAATGACAAAAGACAGAATAGCTAATGCAGTATTAAAGAAAAATGAAATCAAAGCACTTATACTACTCGACTTTAAGATTTACTCTAAAGCAATAGCAATGAAGACAGCATGGTATTGGTGGAAATATACACAAACAGATAAATGGAACAAATAGAGACCTCAGAAATAGACCACATAAATATAGTTATCTGATCTTTGACAAAGAGCAGAGACAATACAATAAAGGAAGGATACTCTTTTCAACAAATGATTCTAGAACATGTGGACATCCACATGCAAAAGAGAGAGAGGTGGGGAAAGAAAGAAAGAATCTAGACGCAAACCTTACGCATTTCGTAAACATTAACTCAAAAAGGATTACACACCAAAATGTAAAATGCAAAACTATAATACTTCTAGAAAAAATATAGAAGAAATTCTCAGTGACTTTGGTCTTGGAAATTAATTTTTAAAAACAGTACCAAAATCCAGTTCCTCAGGTATTCTCAGACTAGTTGGATCATTGAACACTTTTCCAGCTCTTTCCTTCCCCAGGGAGAAAATGAGATTCGGGACTTTTTTCACTTGTTTGTTTACAAAAAATGAGAAGGAGGGATTATGGTGATTGGTTTCCTGCTAGGTCAGACTACTGTCTTTGTTCTCACTGACACAAAGGTGACTTTAGTATACCAGTTCCCATCAACATTCTAAGACAGGGAACAGAAGCTAGTCCTTTACACAGCCCTCAAAAATGTTAGGGCATTGGATGTATAGTCCAACTGTTTCTCTCCTAGGGAAAAGCCAAGACAAGGGAACTATTGTATACTTGCTCTGCATTGGGCTGGGGCAGGGGGAGGTGTGGCAAGTGCCTAAACACTAGTTCAAGTTATGTTTTGTTTGTTTTTTGGTTTTTTGTCTTGTAGCCCACAGGAGACTAGTGTATGACAGACTCATTAGCAGTCCAAGACAGGAGATACAGATCAGCATACCTTGTGTAAAAGACAGAAAAGTCAGAGCACTAGATGTGTGGTCCAACACCTTCAGTCTTCAGAAAGAAACTGGGAGGTGGGGGTTTCCCTCCTGATTGTATGTGTGGCACTGTGCTGGGAGTGGATGTTATCGCAAGAGAATGTCTTATCTTTTCCTACCAGTTTTGCTGTGACTGGATTTTCACTTACCCAGAGTACAGGCACCTTTCAACCAGTTTCTGGATTCCTCACAGAATTGATCCATGTGTTGATGTTAAATCAGTGTATGCGTGGGAGGATGGAGAATCTGGGGTCTCATATTCTGCCATCCACTCCACATATTCTTTGTAGTGTCTTTCTTACTGATATTTGTTCAAATATTTTCTTATCACTAGTACTCAGCAGTTCCATTATGCTCTTCCTTGGTGTGATATTTCTTTTGTTTATTCTTTGATTAGGGTTTGATGAGCTCATAGAATCATTTTTGCATTAGTTTAATCAAATTTGGAAAAATTTATTGGTATTATTTATTCAACAGCTTGTTTCTGTTTTCTGTTTTAGTCTAGCACTCCTAATTTGAGGGCACATATATAGACACTTGATATCTTCCCATGGGTCCCCTAATCTCTGTTCTCTTTTTTATCTCTTTCCCCTTCTATACTCACAGCTTTTCTCTACTCAGCATAGTTGCATAGTTCCTATTGCTATATTTTCAAGCTCAATGTCTACCTTTGTGGATGTTACACACTCACTTGGAGGGAATGCATATTTTAATGTTGTTGAATATAATGCGATATATAATTTCAGTTGGAATGATCTGGTTGATATATTATTCAAATATCCTCTGTTATTACTGATTTTATTTCTGTTTTTCTTACAGTTTGAAAGAGGGTCTTTAAAATCTCCAGCTGTGAATGTATATGCCTTTTTAAAATGTTAGTTTTATCAACTTTTGATTGATGTATTTTAAATGAAAGACCCCAAACTGGAAAGACTGATAGTGTTCAGGGAAAAACAAGTAAAATTTGAAAGACTCTTTGAGTGCCTGGCTGGCTCAGTTAGAAGTGTTTACAACTCTTGATCTGGAGGTTGTGAGTTTGAGTCCAATGTCAAGTGCAGAGATTAGTTAAATAAATAAATAAACTTTCAAAAATTTTTTAAAAATCGAAAGACTTTCTAGATGAGAAAACAGACTAGGGTAATTCAGCTTAACATAAATAAATGAATAGTCCTGCACTTAGAGCTAAACCTAACTGCATACAGATACTCCATAAATAAATAAATATTTATTTATTTTAAATATCACATATTTATCTTTATACATCTATAAAATATGTATTATTTGTCATATTACTTATATTTTATATATTCTATATTACAATATATTGCATACACATATAAGATATGTAAGGATCTCTGGTATATCTATATCTTATATTAGCAGCTCACATGAAATAGAATTAGTAGTTAAGTTGGACTGTATATTCATGCCATAATGGAATGATATGGTCTGCATTGTTTCTACAAATCTCATAATTACATTTAGATGGGGTGATCAGGTCCTCACCCTTATGAGGAACTTGGGCCCTTGTAAGAGATACCAGAAAGCTTAATCTCTCTTTCTGGCATGTGAGGACACAGCAAGAGGTGATCATCTGCAAGCCTGGAAGAGAATTTTCACCAGAACTCTACCATTTCTGGCATCTTGATTTCACACTTAAAACCTCCAAAAATGTGGGAAAATAAATTTCTGTTGTTTAAGCCACCGAATATATGGTATTTTGTTATGTCAGCCTGAACAGATAAACCTAGACATAAAATAATATGGCTTCTTTATAAAGGCTTTATTAATAAAGGAAAATGTTTCAAGGGGAAGAATATTGTTTGTCAAAGAGAGACTCAGTGACAGAGTAAAATGCATCCAGAGTTTTAAAGTCAAGATAATGTGAGTACTTGAAAATATTATATGAGAGGTTCTTTAGATTTAGAAGGAATATGATATAATCAGCTGAACTCTAAGCACTGGTATAAAATGCCTTTGAGTCTCTCTCATTTCAAATAATGTAAATAAGCAAGAAACAAAAATGTTCTCATTTATCTCTCCAGGTCTACTCTATCTTAAAATCTTTTGTGTCAATGTTCTAGGGGTGCTATAACAGTCCCACAAAGTGGGTGATCTGAAACAACAGAAATTTGTTCTATTATAGTTCTTGTGGCTAGAAATCTGAAAATAGGATTTCAGGAGGGTCATGCTTTCTGAAGGTTTTAGGGAAGAATCTGTTCCATGACTCTCTCTTCATTTCTGGTGATTATCAACAATCTTTGGCTTTAACCACCATTTCTCTCATAAAACAGTTTTCCCAAATTTTACCATTACCTTCTTCTGAAAAAGTTCTGAGGGTTTTCAGATTTTCATCTTACATGATCATATGACCATTCCCTCTTTCTGGATTTTTTTTCTTTTGTTTTGTTTTGTTTACCTCATTTTTAAAAAAAGATTTTATTTGTTTATTTGACAGAGATCACAAGTAGGCAGAGAGACAGGCAGAGAGAGAGGGGGAAGCAGACTCCCTGCTGAGCAGAGAGCCCGACATGGGACTCCATCCCAGCACCCTGGGATCATGACCTGAGCCGAAGGCAGAGGCTTTAACCCACTGAGGCACCCAGGTGCCCCTGTTTACCTCATTCTTATCTCCATTCCACTCTGCCACTTTTGGGATCTGTCTGCTCCTCTGGGGGCTCAGTCCCCTCTTCCCTGTTATTAACTATTATAAAGTTCCTTGAGGCATAACCCTATGCCCATTTCTCTGTTCATTCTATATCCATCTACAGTTTCCATCTATGTGCAGTTATTTACATGTTGCTGTGTCAAGTCCTTGCCTCTTTTGTAATGTCAGACCCTGGTACACAGCCTAACTGGTCTCTCCTTTTGGGTGTCGCCAGGACACCTCAGTATCAGCAAGTTAAGAACTTAAGAACAAGTTTTGAACTCAGAACAGTGAAACACATAGAAATTATCCATTTTACTAAACAGGAATCTTAAAAAACATTCCTAATACCTTCTTCAACCCCTCTACCATATCCAATTCACAACAAAGTTATGTTGGTTGATAACATAGATAACTGAAAACTATATGTCTCGCTATCTCTACTATCACCAACCAAATCTGGTATTCTATTATATAGACTTGGTCTTTTTAATTACTTTGGAGCTTATTTATCTTTATCTGCACAGTAACAAGAGCAGTTTTATTTTCATAGCTAAAGTCTATTATTTTCTCTCTATACTCAAAAAACAGTAGCTTTCGATTATTCTATGACAAGTTCTTCAATGATTCTGAATACTTTTGTAATCTAATCTTCTGCATCTTTCCTCTGATTTTATGTCCTCCAGCTATTTTTATCATCTTATTTATGTCTGTTATAGACCTATGCTTATTTCTGAAAAGCCCATTTATCTCCTGTTCACCTTCTACCAGGTGTCATTTTAAGTTACTTCTTTAGGGAATTCCCTCTCCTGACATCTAAGAATTACTCTAACAAAAGCTTTCATAGCATTAATTAATCTTCCCTTCATGATATTTTTTCATTATTTTAATTTTACATATATTTGTGTAATTCATTAATTAATGTATCTTCTAGAATGTAATCTTAAGAAGGCAGCGAGATACTGTTTTTTTCACTAAATGGAATGCCTGGCATGGAATCAGATAGCTGTTAATGCTGATTCAGTGCCACACAATGAATGGATATGAGTTGGAATTTTCACATAATCTCTTTTACTTCAAAAGTAGGATGAGATTATAGGCAACGATTTTAGGTTAATATAGAAAGAACATTCTAACATATATTCCTCTTTATAAATTAAATATATTTCTTTGAGAGTTAAATATTTACTAAAATTGTAGTTTCATTACTTACATTGTATCAGGATTATAAATATTAGCTCTTTTACTACTGCCAACAACCATGTATGGTAGACATAAATTCAGTTTTTGCAGATAAAAAAATGGGCTCTTGAGATGGGCATAATTTCAGGAATGACTCCCTAAAAATTCCTTAGTATAATATCTTCCACTTTGAATGTGAGTGAAACCTATGATTTTTTATGAGATATCAGTTCCATGATTGTGTTAAATTATATGGAGAAAGGGAGATTATCTGGATGGACCTAATTTATTATATGAACACTTTGAGAACAGGAAGTTTTCTCCAGCTGGTGAGTAAAATGGGAAGTCAAAGAGATTCAAAGCATGAAAAACACTTTTGACCTGTCCTTACTGGCATTGATGATGGAGGGGACTACTTTAGAAGGCATATAGTTTACCTTAAAGAATGGACATGGCTGACACACAGCAAGGAAATGGAGATGTTGGACCTACAGTGTAAGGAACTGACTTCTATCAACAACCTGAAGGACTTTAGAAACCAATTTCTCCTGAGGGCCTCTAGATAAGGTTTCAGTCTGGTCAGTACCTGATTTTAGTCTTTTCAGACCCCAAGGAGAAAAACCAGTTGAGCCTGTCCAGACTTCTGTCCTAGTAGAACAGTGAACTAATAAATGGGTATCGCCTTAAGCTGTGAAATTTGAGGTTACTTGGTATGCAGCAACAGCAAACTAATATATCTACTGAAGGAAAAATGATTCCACACATATCTTATATCTAAAATGTGGCAAATTAGTACTAAAGCCCATAACATGTCTGTTGTGTGATGACATCAGGAAAATTTCTTAGGATGAGATTGAATTGTGATAATTGTACTTAAAATTATATTCCATACCTTAGTTAATGGTGCACTGCCACTGTTTGCATAATAAGGAAGATTATGGTGGAAAACACTCTTTAAATGAAAGAGCTACTTGTTTTATATCTTCAGTTTTTAACATGGCTTTTCTTTCTAACTGGTTCATCTTCCTGGCACACAGCCTCCTTGTATTGCTCTTTATAATTCCTTCCTGATGTTCTCAAGAGCAGGGTCTGAATCAGTAGCAGCGTAATACTTGATAAATATGTTCTATTTTTTCCCTCCATTTCCTCTGATGATAACTGATAAAATCTACTTTTATCTCTTTGAGTAGGAGTGTATAATACAACAACTGAATTTTTCTAAGAATTTCAGAGGTTTAAAAAATTATAGCAATTTAAAAATTTATAAATACAGAAATAGAAGTTAAGAGTAAATTTGAACATTCTGAAGCAGGCTGGTGTTTTATTGGCTGTATGAATGTTAATACATGACTTTTTAACATGTGTTTAAATGTACTGTGACCCCAGCTATTGCCAAAATAATATTCAGCTTCTGTATATGTCCCATTTGAAGTGGATAACTATATCTTAATGGTAAATGAAATAATTAAAACAAATAGTGTACCAGGCTTATTTTAAAAGCCTATGTCCATCAATACCATTTGCAGATCTGCCAGCAAAAAATATTGTTTAAGTGTATTGAAACTGCATGATTCAAGATGTTCAATGGTTACATATGGGACTGATAAAGAAATTTCTCACCTGATAAATAACATTGAATAAGTCGCCTAGGAACAGTATGTGATCTTTCATCTCCTTTTGGAACATTAAATATTGGTTATTGCCATAGGAAGAATTTTACCTGGATGGACTCATACTATGATCCACAGTGGCAATCTCTAAATTTATCATCCTCTCCTTCACTTGTTCTGTGTACTATTACCCAGGTCATGCTATTTACAACAGCTGTATTCTCTTGTTCGGCGTGACTAAGACATTTATCCTCCAGCTCATACACCTGATCTCCTATACTCCCTCATTCCCCGCCCCATTCCCACTGGAAACAAGCTATTTGTCATAATTTTGTCTCCTGTGCCTGTTGATTGTTTGAAAACACCAACCCATCATTATAAATCTCTCTCTTCAATCTCCTAGCAATGCAGTTAACTGAAAATACTTTCCCAAAAGGGCTTCTTGCTTTTGCAAGCTTTATTATAAAAGCGATTTTAACTCCTCATATGCATTTTTCAAATCTCTGGGTCAATGCTGTTTACTTATTCTGCAACTCAAGAGCAACTACTAAAATGTGTGTAAATATCTGCTTTTTGAATGATCAAGACATAACTATGGTCACTAAAAGTTATTTTTAAATATTGACATGATCATTTAAAAAATCTATGAAAAAAATAAAAAGTTCTGAGAAATCACCCAGTTATCTAATGAAAATTATCATTATGAAAATGATTTTCTCCATATACATTAGGGGGAAAGTGACAGGCATTTGTATCAGGTACTTCAATTGCAGAAATGAAGTTTTAATGAGCTCAGAGTCTTGCACATAAATAATTAGCCTCAATGTGCCAACTATATAGACATATATAGCGATAAAGGAAGAAAACTATACACTGTAATGTATCAAAAAATTATCCAAAGATAACATGGTATATGAATTTAGATTCCAAGGAAAATAGACCTCACAATTGGAGAAGGTAGGAAAAGGGAATCTAAATTATTGCAGGTGAGGCATCACCAATGAGTGTGGAGGTTTTTGATTAGAGTTCCATTCTATAAATGGTTAACAGTGGGGCTAAGAAGGTCATGAGATCTAACAGGTATTATATTTTGATAAGTTTTTTTTTTCATAGAGAAGAGGGGAAATTATTGAAAGTCATCAAGGAGAAAACACATAAAATATTCTTTGTGTTTTAGAAAATAAATTGATGTGATAGAGGTTAGAGGTTAGTGTAAATCCAAAAAAGATGTTGAAATAATGTCCTTTTTTTGAAATAAAATAATGTCTTTTGCAAAATGCACTTGAGATCTAGTGAAACCAAACCAAGGCAGTTGCCAGGGAAATAGAGAGGAAAATAGACCTAGGAGGTATTATTATAGAAAAGTGGGATATGGGATGGAAGAATTCATGGATGAGTCACACTTCTCTAATTTGTGCTTCTGAATAGAAAAATGAAGATGAATATGAGATATAAGAGAATCTATAGTAACTAAGGGAAATGCTTTCTTACTATTAATAGTTTTTTAAAATATAGTGATCATATTTGTTAGAATCTGTATAAATAAATAAACAATTTTTTCTGAGCTGGAGATTTTCCCCCAATTTTATTAAGATATAATCATATGGCACTGTATAAATTCAAGGGATACAGTATAATGACTCATTTACCTTGTTAAAGAGTAACCAAAATAAACATACTTAAATTCATTGTGTTATCCGGTTGGAAAGAGAAAGAAAGAAAGAAAGGAAGAAAAGAAAGAAAGGGAGAAAAGCAAAGAAAGAGAAGGAAAGAGGGAAGGAGGGAGGGAAGGAGGAGGAGAGAGAGAGAGAAAGGAAAGAAAGAAGAAAGGAGGGAAGGAAGGAAGGAAGGTGTATTTTCCCTGTAATGAGAACTCTTAGAATTCACTCCTTTAACTATTTTCAAACATACTATACAGCAGTGTTAACTATAGTCATCATGTTGTACATTACATCCTCAGTACTTACTTATCTTGTAACTGAAAGTTTGTTCACTTTATTTTTTATTTTTTAAAATATTATTTATTTATTTATTTGACAGAGAGAGATAACAAGTAGGCAGAGAGGCAGGCAGAGAGAGGGGGAAGCAGGCTCCCTGCTGAGCAGAGAGCCAGATTCGGGGCTCAATCCCAGGACCCTGAGACCATGACCTGAGCTGAAGGCAGAGGCTTAACCCACTGAGCCACCCAGGTGCTCCAAGTTTGTGCACTTTAACCCTGTCATCCAATTCCTCCACCCCTTACTTCCCTCTCCCTCCCCCGCCCTGTAACCAGAACTCTGATTTCTTCTTCTGTGAATTTTTGTTTGTTTGATTGGTTGGTTGGTTGGTTGGTTGGTTGGTTTTTTAGATACCGCATATAAGCGACAGATCATACTGTATTTGTCTTTGTCTGACTACTTCACTTAGAATAATACTCTTCATTCAGGTTCATTCATGTTGTCATAGATGGCAGGATTTCCTACCTTTTTATGGCTGATAATATCCCATTTTATATAGATACATATAATATCTAAATATTATATAAGTATCACTCTATAATTATGAATATATAGTTTATATCTATCCCCAAACTGCTTTATCCATTCATTCATTGATGGACACTTAGGTTATTGCATGTCTTGGCTTTTATAGATAATGCTGCTATGAACATGGGAATGTAGATACCTCTCCAATGTAGTATTTTTGTTTCTTTTGGATATATACCCAGAAGTAGAATTGCTGGATCATATGATAATTCTATTTTTAATCTTTTGAGGAAACCCCATACTGTTTCCCATAATAAATTAATTTTGATTGGTCTTAATATTTGATTATATTATACTTTTTAAATAAAGTAATTTAAGTAATACTTAAAGTAAAGTAATTCACATTAGTTGCATATAGAAAAATCTAATACTTCCCTCAAATGTGCTGCATTACCACACTAAGTTAATATAACCAATATAATGTTAAAATCAACAGTGACATCTCAATTTAGATTTCAAAAGTTCTTACCACTGAAATATTGGTTAACTATTGCTTTGATAAATAGGTAGCTGGTAGTGAAACTAAGAAATGTCTCTGTATTTCTATTGAGGATAATACTTATATCATCTTTTACATACCAGCTAGAAATTCAAACTGTGAAAGTCCTATAAGACTTAACTTTTTCCAAAAACCTGGCCCCAAATTGTTCTTCCCATCTCTGTTAATCAACTCTAATTGTCTAACCAACATCTACTAAACTGTAACCTGGAATCACTGCCTCTGCATCCTGTTCTGTAACATCCTCATTCTCCCTACCTTCTGAGAATGTGAACAGTGCTCAATTCTAGGAACAACTTGAACTTTGAATAATTTTCATCAATCTTTAATCTTCCTGCAAAACACACATCTTAGAACTGTTCTTTCACATTGCGATGTTTTAATAAAAGGCTTGAGATAATGCCCCCCCCCTTTTTTTTTCTCTTCCTCCAGAAAGCTCATTGTTGGGCAAGTTTTGATTTAATTCTTCAGTGCTAGTCAAAAATAAGAAATGTGAAATCTGTACTTTAACTCTTGGTAACAAGTAGCCATTGAAAGTCTCACAGCAAAAGAATAGCAAGTCAGGAATTGCCTTTGTAAGATGATCAATTTAAAAATTCTGTGAAGCATAGATTAAGTTGCAGAGAAACAAATAACAATCCCTTATATGATCTTAAATATAAATGGAGACCTGATTTAGACCTGTGGCAATGGAAATGGAAAGGATTGGCTACTACCTAGTGGATCAGACTTATAAGAGGATTAGAAATGAAATTACCTGTACAGTTTTGAGCTAAAAAAACTACAAATTTCAGTTATTTACAGTAAATAATATTCAGCAAATTTCAGATAAGTTGCACAAAGAAGGAACTTTAGAGAAATGGAGGGCTGTTTGCTTTTGGGGGGCTGGGGGAAAGTGGGATGTTGATAAGGAAGAAGTGATGGAGACAAGTTTTATTTTAAATTTGAAAGTAATAAAATCATGTGGGGATTTTTAGGTAAGTCATAAGAATGAGAGATGAATATTTGTGACTTACCTGTATAAAAAGAATGTGGAGTCAGTCTACTCCTGAAGGCATTGGAAGGGAAGAGAAAGGAGTGAGAAAAGAAAGGATTAAGAGTGGGCAGAAATGAGAGACTGGATCTGTTGTTAAGAAGCTTCAATAAGGCCAACTATGTTTCATCAGATTTAAGGTGCTATCAGTGATATGACTCACCATGATTTTATAGACCATTAAATGATAAAAAGATTCTAAGACCAATATGTACATCTTAGAATTGGAGAAATGTGATGTATTTAGGATACAAATGGAGATGAACCAAGACACAGGAATGTTTTTAATTATAAAGAAGTGATTAAGTGTTTTGGGTTGCCTGGATGGCTGAGTCAGTTGTTTCCGACTCTTAGTTTTGGCTCAGATCATGGCTCCTGAGAGTAAATAAAAATCTTTTTTTTTTTTTTTAAACAACTGATTAGGTGTCATAGAGAACAACTTACAATGCTGAGTCCTATAAGGTGTGCATCTGTGTAGAGCTGGTAATAGATAGCTGTAAAGGGAGTAATTGAAAAATTATTTGAACTGAAAGAGGCGGAAACTGGTGTAAAAGTCATTCCAAATACTGGCTGTTGAAAGAACCATGCAAGAAAGTTGGGAGAAAGTGTTAATCTGCATGCATTAATTACTAAAGGAAAATAATATTAAATGATAATATTAGAATAAAGGTCTTAAAGTTTGGGACAGAAGCTCTACTAGCCATTTTCTATTTATTTGAGTCTGTCTGAAAGAAAGAATAGTTCACCTCTGGAGAGAGTTCCAAAAAACTTGGTGTCATCAGGAGAAAGCCAAGCAAATTTATGAGGTTTTAGTTAGAATTAATAAGATAAAGAGAAGAGTCCACAGAAAAGCTTAAATATGGAGGAAAGATGGTTCTCATGGATAGGAAACAGATTTACTTGCTCAGAAATGGCTTAAAAACTGGTATCACCACAAGACTTTTTCTGGGAATTATCTCTCCTAGTTGATGTTATTTGGAAAATATTTTGAAAAATGATTCATTATTGGGTATCAAGCACTGAACCTATGATGTCACTTAACAGCAACAACAAAAATGTTAAAACTTTAAAGTACATTGTTTACATGGTACATTTACCCTTAATTATTTCTCATAGTGCTGGATTACTAAGATACTATTTTGGAAAAAAAATCTTAGAAATAATCATCACAATATATGCAAAACCACTATACCCTTATCTATGGTGTTCTGTTGATATGTGGAGACCAAGAGGGACCAGAATAGTCAGCAATGAACTTGTTCTTCAGATTAGTTTAAAAAAAAAAAAAAAGAAAGAAAAGAAAAGAATGACATGCTCGATCAACCTCTTGTGTTTATTTTCCTTTACATTTTACTGTCCCAGAACAGGAAAATTTGTACCAGCACTTAGGTAAATAATGTGCTCCTCACGAATTTGTTTATCTTCATGAAGGTTAGCTCAGTGTTAATTGTAAAACAAACACTATTAGCATTAATGCACTGTATGTTAGTTCTACTGATAGAGAGTAATAGTTGCAAATTTTAATGATGCTTGGTACAAAATACTGTTAAACACTGACTTACGGAAAGTTAGCTCATCCATCCCCGGGGTTTATGGAGTATTTTGCCATTTTAGCCTGTCCCTTAATTTCTAGAGGTTTAACTGAGAGCTTTGGAATGATTATAATTGGATTTAGGAGGTTAATCTTGGTCATTTTAAGAAAGTGTTTGACAGTGATATGTTGGCAGATGTTTAACACCTAGCTCTCTGAGGGAAAAATCAAACTCCCAATTCATAATTTTTTATTTTTTATGGGTTTTTTTTCTGACTTCTGAGATATACATATGACCACAATGGCTGATTTCAAGCTACCAACAACGTAATGTCAACTGGTTCACTAAACTGAAAAATTTTACAATTGGCTCATGTGAGTGGATGTCAGCTGAAACTAGCATATCATTTCATGCTGATGTATTAAAACATTATTTAGTATAAAGAATGGAAGATCTAGGTATTGATCTTATCTTTACCTTCCACCAGTTTTTTTTGATCTGATGAGCAGGAACTGTTTTATTTCCTTCTGCTTCTCAATATCTACCACACTTTCTTCTTGCTGAAAGATACACACAAGAAGTATGGTAGGAAGACAGATAGCAAAATAGCTACTTTTACTATTATTTTCCATTTAGCGCAAAAAGAAATCTAAAAAATTTTCATGTAAGTAATTTGACTTAACAGAACAGTAGAATAATGGAGATTATCTTTAAAGTTTATTTCACCTCAACATATTCATTTTAATTATAATTGTTTGCGTGTTCAAGAGGATAAAATTAATAAGTGGTGGGACGCCTGGGTGGCTCAGTTGGTTAAGCGGCTGCCTTCTGTTCAGGTCATGATCCCAGCATCCTGGGATCGAGTCCCACATCGGGCTCCTTGCTTGGCAGGGAGCCTGCTTCTCCCTCTGCCTCTGTCTGCCACTCTGTCTGCCTGTGCTCGCTCACTTTCTCTCCCTCTCTCTCTGACAAATAAATAAATTTAAAAAAAATTAAAAAAAATTAATAAGTGGTTCATAAAATTTGTAAATGTGAACGAAACTTGACAAAATTCTTTTCTGCCCTTCATGACATTGGCCTGTGGATGAATTTTTTTTTCTCTTTCCATAAGTCTTCATCATGCATTTTTAGTGAAGATGGAGGGTCTTTCTCCTTTATGTGTAAGGCATAGTTATATAAAACGTATATCTCTGGCATTAAAATTTCACAGTGTGGGTGACGGGGGGGGGGGGGGGAGAATCTCTCCAGGGTTTTTTTTTTAAGTTGAAAAATACTGATTTATATCAGTGCTGTCCAGTAGAACATCCTGTGATGATGGGAATGGTCTCTTCTGTATTGTCCATGACAGTAGTCACTAGGTATGTATAGCTACTGAGCTATTGAAATGTGCTTCATGTAACTGAAGAATGGACTTTTCAATCTAATATACCCTTAATCAAATTTAAATAACAACATGTATCTATTTCAGTATTAGACAGCACATTTCTATATTCTGCTGGAAAACCTAATTTAAAGACACATGTGAGTGTTAGTTATGAAAACCAAATCGTTTAAGCAAATATCTCACAGTTGCTGCCAACTAGATTTTTTTTCCTTACATGAAAATATTCAAGATCAGCTGTTTTATGATTCTATATCCTATGGAGTTGCTGTCAGTGCTCAAAAGACAATAAGATCCTATCTAATCACAACAAATGAATCACAAATTTGAGGGTTATACATTAGTTGGGAAGTCTCTTGCATTTTCCCTTGGAAATTGAAAATATTCTGGATATGAAGGAATCCAAAATGACTTCCTCCCATCAAGTAGTCCTCCCTTATGAACCAACCTGCTAATTCAAATGTAGAGAAGGGGAAATTCCCAAAGCACATCTTTTATTATTTATTTTCATAACATCCTCACTTAGAATTGTAAAACACTCTGAAATCAAAGACTGCAAATCACATTTTTATTATTTGAGTTTGTGAAGGGTTATTTTATTGCACATGTTCTAAGATGGGAAAACAACAATCTTTTATTACCCAATTCCTACATAATGTTTGCTAGTATCCTACAATAATAACAATAAGCTTGACCATTATTTAGCACATTGCTAACTAATCTTATAGCAACAGTATGTACAGTAAATATTATGACAGGTTTACAGATTAGATCTGGCAAAGTTATGGTCATAGATGCTAGTGAGGAGCAGGGGCAGGATTCTGAGTCAAGTCTACCTGATATATTTATGTTCATAATCACAACTCTGTAATGTTACTCATCATGCAAGTAAAAGTAAAATACACTATTTAGAATGATCTTGATATGTGAGCATATGTCTGTATGTATGTGTGTACAAAAAAAAAAAACTAGTCAGGGACACCTGGGTGGCTCAGTTGGTTGGACGACTGCCTTCGGCTCAGGTCATGATCCCGGAGTCCCCGGATCGAGTCCCGCATCGGGCTCCCAGCTCCACGGGGAGTCTGCTTCTCCCTCTGACTTTCTCCTCTCTCATGCTCTCTCTCACTGCCTCTCTCTCAAATAAATAAATAAAATCTTTAAAAAAAAAACTAGTCAAATATCTAAAATCCTAAAATATGGTACATAAATTCTCAAAAAGAAAAATTAATGCCTTGGAATACCTGGGTGGCTCACTTGGTGAAGTGTCTGCCTTTGGCAGATCATGATCTCAGGGTCCTGGGATGGAGCCCCACATCTGGCTCCCTGTTTAGTGGGGAATCTGCTTCTCCCTCTCCCTTTGCCCCTCCCCTTACTCATGCCTCTCTCTCTCAAGTAAATTTTTAAAAATCCTCTAAAACAAGAAAAAAATAAAATTTAGTGTCTTAATGCTAGTAATTTTTAAATGAGAAGTTTATCTTTACTGTAAATTTTTACTATAAATGTACATTGCTTTAAATGGTATAATGTACTATAGCCACAGTGCACAAAATTTAAAAAGATCAAGTAAGTTTTGGTATTTTTTGTCATACTGAAATTAAAATTAGACAATAATTATATAACTGGTTGGGTCTACAAAAGAAATATATGTGGGGTTGCTAATTATTTGATGAATAATGAAATTTATGTATCCAATCTAACTTTTCAAAATGAAATAATGGGTTTTCATTGTATTTATAGTGAACTACTCAAGCAAAAATTAATTCAATATGATTGCATTGGATCAATGCAGCAGAAATAAGGGCAGATCTAGAAAGCATAGCAAAATGTTTTTAATTACAAGATGTTAATCATCAAGAATAATGACAGAATTTTTGTTATGAATAGAATATATAATTGATAAGATCTAGAGAAGGTAAGATTAATTCTGGTACCTTAAATTATATATGTGTCATAGATTTTTCTAAACTCTTCTAATATTGAAGTTCTTCAAGTACAGATTACAATTTACCATGGAGCTGTAGCTCCTCCTAGTTGCCTAGGTTTTACATGTAAATGCAAAGCAATGTATTATACATACAGAATCAAGATTAACCAATTCATACATTAAAGAAAAAAATCATAAGTTGGAAAACAATGAGTGAAATGTCACTTCCCTTACCTCATACATATCCATAGGAAATCAAGGGGAATGTGAAGTGTACCAATTCTGATAGCATGTACTTAATGAGTTAAAGTGGCTTAAGGTGGGGGTCATTTGACACACATATCAAGTAACAGTTTTATATGTACACACACACACAGAAAGACTCACTACATAATCGCCCTTATTGTTATGTATCATTGTGAACAAAACACTCAAATTCATTTTCCAAAAGGAAGATAATGTCTAATGGCAGAAATTTCTACTCTAGCTGCAAAGCCTGATGATGTATGTAATGTATGTAATGTTTTATCTGCATTTAGCCAGCACCTTAAGCAAAGTGTTTATAGAACTAACCACCCTTGAAAAGCTGCCTTTAGGAGCTTCTGGAATTAGGTCTTCAGACATAAGAAATTAATATGAAAGGTTTTGCACATCAGCATTGTCTGGTAAAAATGTATCCTGTTCTAAGTCGGTTCTCACTCTTTGTTTCCATCAATTTGTGGCTTATTTTGATGAGAAACTGGATGAGGAATGGGAACATATTTTTATTTATATCATCAGCTTGCCCAGAATTTCTTTTGACTGCGACGATTTCAGAAGAGTTAAGTTCATCATCGCTTTATGTTTTCTCCTCCTCTTCGATAACACATAGAAGATAATGATGTGAGAGTCACATGGGATCCAAATCTGCTATTTCCCTGAGAAGGCCACACAAAGGCATTTTCAGATTTATGTTCTCAAAGAACATGTTAGCTAAGTATCATATTTCCCTGCAAAATAAAACTTACGATGTACTAAAAACATACTGAAAACCACTACCAAGTAAAATAAGAGACTTCTTAAATTTGAAAGTTGTAGTGAAAAAGAACTCTTAGAGTTAAATCTAGTGGAGTTATTGATACAAGTCAATACATCACGAATCAAAAAAATTGATTGTATGGAGAAATTTAACAATTTCCTTATTTTAAAAAGGTATAAGACAAAGTAATATTTTAGAAAATGAAAGAGTTTTAGATCAAAACTTTAGTGATCTATTATGGAGAAATAAAAGAACAATGGTCAAGAAAAAGCTCTCCATTTGATTTCTATATCTCTTAAATTATAATTAAAATTATATCTATATTCACTTGGTTTAATGTGAATGTGAAAAAAATTAAGAAAATTTCAGTTGTGTGACAGAATTGTCAATTCTGTGTTTGGATTCTTAGATCATTCATTTATTCAGAAGTTACAAAGTGTTCTGCATTTGTGTTTGGTACAGAAGTATAAAGTTAAAACACGCAGATTTGTGAAAGCAGATTCTGGACAGCAAACTATAGAGGGGTGGGGGAGCAGGAGTAAAAAAATTAAGTCTATCAGGTGCAGGACCAGATATAATAAATCCTAAAAAAGCATGAATATCTTTAAATTGCCCTCTTAAAAGACAGAGTCTGCAGAGAAGATGCAAAACAAAATCCACAATGATGCTTCATTTACAAAACACATATAAAACTAAGTGGCATAGGAATACTAAAAGTAAGACTAAGTAACAATACATTAATGAAATTTAAACTAAAGCAAGCACATGTGGCAAAATTGCTATCAGGAATCAGTGTGGTCCTTTGAAAACAAATTGGTTAACTATAAAGGATGTGAATACTCATTCTGTTTCTTTAATTAAACAGTCTAATCCATCAGTATATAATTTTTCTCACTAAAAAGTAATACATGTACAAGGTAGAAATAAGGAAATTACAGAAAACTCAAAAGCAAAGATTGCAAAATACCTATCACCAGAAGAAGTAAACAGTAGCAGTTCTATGGTGCTGTAGCATTATTTGGATCACATATTGGAGATAGTTTTATAATTGCTTTTATGCATAGAACGTAGTATTTGGTCACCTGAATTTTTAATTAGCAATAACATGTTCTTAAAATCCCCATAATATTTATGGATTTTCCACAGCATGGCTTTAGTAGCTGCCTAAAATTTCATCATGAGGATATAGTATAATTAATTTCAAATTTAGGTATCAATATATATTCCAGTTTGCTCTTTTATCAAAAAATACTGAAATAATCATCTTTCTAGGTATAGTTTGAAGCATTTCTGCACACGTCCTTTGTCCTTTGCACAAATTTCCAAAGTCGAATGTCATGGAAAATGCATTTGGCCATGTCTGTCTTTTGCCACAAGTGAAGAAACTGTTTAGAGCACTTGGCTAAATTACTTTTGTTTTTCTGCATTTTGATAGATTTTTTACAATTTGAAGACCAACCAAAAATGTAAGAGGGCGTTTGTTTAATTGCATTTTCACTGCTACTGGTTATTGCTATTTTTAAAAAAATAGCCACTCTTCTTGGTGAAAACTAAGCCTCACTGTTTGAATATGCATGTCACTGTCTGCTAGTGAGGCAGACCCAAGTGAGGTTAACTATTCATTAGAAGTAATAATTTCTCATGGAAGAAATATTTCTCTATGTAAATTATCAAGAGAAACAATAACTCAAAAGGAATATATAGGTGTAAGTATGCATAAAGATCTTCATTAGTTATTTGTATTAGTAAAATGTTGAAACCAAATGACCTTTATTATGAAAGTGGTTAAATAGATTATGATGTATATTCTTCATGGAAGATTTTGCAGTCACTAATATGGTATGATTGAAGACAACGTAGCATAATGGAAAAAAAAACACGTTATGATTGTGTGGAAAAAATTTTTGCAGTGTGAAAGTGCTAATATATGTAAACATTTGGACAAAATTAGAATATAAAAAGGAAATATACAAAAATATTAAGATTATGAGATTACAGAATTTATTTTTGTTTAGTTTCCATGACTTTTTAAAATTTTATATGTTTTTATGAAAAAAAGAAGGAAGAGGAATTTGATGATGAGCTGAAATGAAATGAAGTGGAGATGCCTTTTTTGTTTCACATTTTTATTGTCATTATCATCATCATAGTTCAGATCTTACTGATTAACGACTGTTACCCTACTATGCCCCTTGTCTCTAGCCATGACACAGTTTTCAATGGTTGTTCTTGCTTTTACAGAATAAAGTTGAAATCTTCCTAATATATCATTTACAAAGTTATTTGAATTTTGACTTTCTGGGTCAGAATCCCAGCTCTATCAGTTAATTCTAGAGGTTACATGTCATCCTGGTGGCTAAATTTTATCTATAAAATGAGCATACAAATGGTTCCTAAGCTTGTTGCCCTGCCACAGTGCTTTCCTAGTACGTAAGACTCGGTGAGTTTTCTAATAAAATGATTTCTATGCCCTTGATACTCATAGTACTGCAAATCCTCCTCCAAGTTACCTTTTAATTTTCAGCCCCATTTTGCTGATTAATGACAATACTATCCTGTAGTGTATTGAGGAACACTTTTTGCCACACATGCATTACCCAAGTTTTCTCATTGCAGTGCCATATCCCAACTTCCACAACCAACCATCTGGATTGCCTTACCCATCCATTATGCACATGTTTCCACTTCTCTAATGTCTTATCAACTTCAAAATAGTAGTTAGGAAAGTACCTTTCCAATAGTGTGATAGAAAGAGCTCACACTGGCTTATGAGTGTTTTAAATTTTTATGAATTTTTGAGTGGGTTGACATAATTTTGCTACATTGAAATTCAAAAACATGAGATGATTTGCACAGGGGAAATTAGATAGTGTTATAAATAAGACCTTTCCCCCTCATAGTGTTTTCTTCCAAGAGCAAATTGTTAAACATTTACCAGAACACCATTGTATTTTTACACCTTTAAATGCTTTGATTCCTACATAACATACATTGAACCACTCATTTTAATTCAGAAGACATCACTTAGAAGCTTGCTTTTAAGACTGTTTCATACAGGACAAAGTCACTGAGCAGTACAGCTCTCAGCGTGCCCCATCTATTTCCTATGGATAACATCAACTTGACAGCTTGGGTAAGGAATAAATCAAATGAACACATGAAATTTATTTGTAAATCATAAACTGCCACAATGAAATAAAGTGCTACAATTATCACCTAACATTTCTCTTTAACTAAATTTTAAAATTAAATATTTTAGAGACACATTATAGTTTTTTTAAATGCCAGTCCAGAAACAGTACTGTTTTACCAAACTATGAATTGATGTGCAGCTCATAAGCCATTACTTTTCCCTCTTGTGCAAGTAAAATGTTATGCTGTTGATTTAAGGATTAAAATGAGCACTTCAAAGTTCTTTTAATTTTGGAAAATCGAATCTGAAAGCAGTGAGTTCACTGGATATATTTGATCATGGATTTTTAGTTTTATGATGAAATTGACTTTGTTTTTTTTTTGAAATTGACTTAGTTTTAAAGTGTACTTCCTACCTAAATAAATTGTGGAATTAGACAGATAGAGAACAGTAAAAATAATATTAATTAGAAGATTTTTCCATTTTTTTCCCATGCAACTTTGTATTAAGAATAATAATAACTAGAGATGAATGAACTAGGAAGCTACTTGATTTAAACTTTAGGGACTTTCACTTAGAAGTTTTTCTTCTACGGTTTTGTGCCTGATTTCGTATTTGCGATTTTGCACTTTTTAAAATTAATTTATTTATTTGACACAGAGAGAGAGAGAGAGAGAGAGATCATAAGTAGGCAGAGAGGCAGGCAGAGAGAGGGGGAAGCAGGCTCCCTGCTGAGCAGAGAGCCCCATGTGGGGCTCGATCCCAGGACCCTGAGATCATGACCTGGAACGAAGGCAGAGGCTTAACCCACTAAGCCACCCAGGCACCCCTTGCATTTTTATTATTAAAGAAGGGTCCCCAAATTTTATAAGCCATGGGGAGTATTTTGGTTCTAATCAAGAATATTTATTTTCCACTCTATCTTGCTTCACAGCTTAGGCTGAGGGAACTGGTCGATCTGTCTTGTTCTCCCAAAGGGTTTCTCTTTGATGTGTTCGATTGACTCACAAAATCTAAATCAGTCTTGATGTCAAATGTCTCTGTGCATAACCTGAAGGGTAAGGGGTAAACAAAATCTTTAAATTTCATCAAGACCCTGAATTTCGGGCCCATTCAAATGAAGAATAAAAACTATGAGCTTTTCATTGATCTCTTTAGTGGAGTTCCTGGTGCAGTTGTCAGAAATGAGAAAGCCAGGCATCGCAAAATGTCACACATTTTGTTCAAAGCCCCAGGACTCTGTAAATGCTTCCATTTGTCAGCTGCCAGTTGTGTAATTGTAGGTCTTTTAATCTTACTTTTTTTTGAATTATTAAAGAAAGATTTCAAGTGCTCAAGATGTCTTTCCCATATATAGAAGTATAATTTGACCTACTAAAGGCCATTAAAGACTGGTTCTCTTCTGACCATTACCAAATACAAAAGATTACAATCTACCAAGATTCAACAAAATTTAACTAAATGTCATTTCATTTATATGAGGTGCTTTTTAAAATGCATTTACATTTATGATGTTTATCTTCAGAGGTCATGATAAAATTATGTAATGATCAGTTTGATATAAGCACACCCTAAGGTTTATGTGCCACAAGTCATCCCTTACTTATTATTAAAGGTAAAGTCTGGATAGTCACAGTAGAGAGGCTGGGGCAGTCAAGAAAGATGAGCCACATTGGGTGGCTAGTTACATGGACACTTCAATATTTTGACACTGGTCATGTCGGCATGTCCTACTGAGTATCAGTCATGTCTATCTAAAATGAAATTGTCCTATATTCAAATTTCAAGCATATCAAAATATTCTATTTATTTTTATTAAATATAAAAACAAGTAACCTAAAATATATTTATTTTTATAAAAATCGCTTTCTTCTCCAAACTTCTTTTTTTTTGGTATTTATAATATTCAGTCTTGTCCACTGAGGTACTTTCTTTGTTATGTAAAGTTTTCAATATATATATATAAGATAAAGTAAGATTATGATGTTGAAGATGACTGAATAACATATGCATAATCAGAAACAAAGAGTTGTATGCATTTATGTTTCTATGTAAAGACTTATGAGTTGGGAGGTGGAGTGCAACAGCCTGACTCCTGAAATTCAACAACACACACTAACTGCATATAGGGTATTCTGGGCACTCATTCAGATTAGTCTAGAAATATCATTCCTAAAGTGTGTCCTCTAAGGTATTTCCAAAGCAGTAACTTTGTGCAGGCACATTTAATCCTCACCATAGTCCTAAGTGGTATGAAGTAGAAATTATTACTTTATGTATTGCTAATCAAAGTTTGTTTAACTGTACGAGAACCTGTTAACTAAGTGATACTTTAAAGAATGAGTGATTTTCTGCATGACCTTAGCAAGGGACCAAATAATTTCTTTGAAATAAAATCCTCAAATTTATTAGTATTAGTGTGAGTCAATAAATTATAACACACCTGCATTTTGTGTTTTGTTTTTTTTTTATTCCATTTATTTTTTTTAATTTTTATTTTTTATAAACATATTTTTATCCCCAGGGGTACATGTCTGTGAATTGCCAGGTTTACACACTTCACAGCACTAACCATAGCACATACCCTCCCCAATGTCCAATACCCCACCCCCCTTTCCCAACCCCCTCCCCCCAGCAACCCTCAGTTTGTTTTGTGAGATTAAGAGTCACTTATGGTTTGTCTCCCTCCCAATCCCATCTTGTTTCTTTTCTTCTTTTTCTGCCCCCCCAGTCCCCCATGTTGCATCTCCACTTCCTCATATCAGGGATATCATATGATAGTTGTCTTTCTCTGATTGACTTATTTC